>CM055898.1:60546801-60625411 GCA_029582155.1 Panopea generosa | reverse complement strand
AAATTTGTGTAAAAACACATGTTAAATGAATTTAGGGGTCACTTGACTTTCATAGTTGATACTAAAAATTCAAATGTTGATATGTTAATAATAAGATAATGTTACAATTAATGTTTTACCTGTCCAGTGATGATCCCTGGTATTTACTGAGGACAGGGGGGTGGGGTTACGGTTACATATTGTTGATACCCTGTAAAGAGCGAAAGCTTCTGGTACCATATTCAAGTCTTTTGTATGACTGGCTGTAGAACTAACCAAGGCAGATGCTTTACCACTAGACCACCACTGCATTCTTTTTTTCTGATATTTATAATTGCTACAGTAAAACATTTTATCACAAATATATTTCTGATTCATAATACTATTTGATAGCTTACAAGAAAACATGGGCCAGGTCATTTTCTTTTAAGTTACATTTATTTATTTATTTTTGGTGTTGTTTTTTTTGGTTGTAATTGGCCAAATATTGTAAAAAAAAAAAAAGGTTAACACATAATTGATTTTACAATCAGTGAATTTTGGACATTGTTTTTTTTTTAATTCAAGAAAGTGAATGTTTTGTTTTTTGTTGAAAAATACTACTGGAATTCTAAACATTTTCAAGATGTAATTTAACATTTTACTACAATGCCATAAATTCTACAGCTAGTGAAGCCTTGAAAACTCAATAAGGTTAGTGGAAGACAAAATCAATGACAGTCAGTTTACATCTTGTCAAATGAGAGATATAGTTTTGAAGATGTATCATGGACCAGGCCAATTCTTTAAACTAAATTTCTCACAGATTAGATGTATTTCAGTCTCATATGTCAGAGCTTTTGTTCTTGCAGTAGGTCGTGGGTTCCGATCCTTGACAGGGTCATATTAAAGTCTTGAAAAAAGTAGGAGTACCCTCAATGTGCACTCAGCATTTAGAGGATAGTTCTGGTTGCCCTGTGTCAGTATATTATGTGACTGGGTGGTGTATCATACCTTGTGTTTGTGGCATTATTTCACATATACAATGCATTTACAGTAGCATATACAATGTACCAGATATATAGTCTAAGGCGAGAATTTCCCAGGTTCGAGTCGGGACTGAACCCAGGAACCATAATCCATAAAGGGAACTTCTTTACTACATTGCTATGTATTAAATCGGCAAAACATCAGTGTGCCTCCCCATGACATAAAACTTTTTACAACTTTAATGTTGATACAGTTTATTGAAAGTAACACTAATATATTTAAGGATCATTAATATTTTATTTAAGGCCTTTTTTTTTTCATCATCTTAAAAATCAATTGTATGCATATTCAATATGAAGAATAAAATATTTTCTTTCCAATTACAGTTAATAAAAAATGTTAATGGCACTTACTGATTCAATGTTAACATCATAAACTAGCCATATTTGTTGGTTACAGATTTTCTTTATTAAATGATTATAAAAAAAAAATATATATCTTAAGACATAAAAAGCAATTGTTATAAATAATACTGAAAATGATTTTTTAATTCAAATAAAGATGTTTTTAGTAGGTGATGACATAACTGTAATACAGTTTTGATTTTTTTTTTATTGTACACCTTTTTAATATCATAGACCAACACATTCATGAATGACCTATCAAACAATAATCGTAGTTGTTTTGCTCCATATAATGTAGCTATGAACATAAAATCATATAAAACAATGTTTGAAAGACAGATGTAATTTATTTTATAATAAACCAAACAACCTGCGGTTGATAAATAGAAAGAAAGAAATGAACAAACAACATAGTATAGCACAGGTTGCCTCCCTTCTACTTTTGAGATCATAATAATAATGTGTTTCTGACCAAATCGCATGAACCTATAACTTTCACAATTGCAGAAAATCGATGGTATAAAAAATTCTAATTTCATTGTTATACTGGTAGTTAATACTTTAAATGTGGCAGGTATACTAGATGTTCTGATTTTAAAGCACATGTATGAAAAAAGAAAAAAAAAAATTTGTGTATTAGCGTAAACATCAATAACACATTACTAACTTTCAGGAACAGCAAAAGAGGTGAGCATAAGCATTTACCTTTGCATGAGTCGAATTGATATTTTGAATAAACAAAGCAAGTATACTGTATTTCTTTTATTAATATAAATAATTCCGAATAGAACATCTATCTGAAATCGTGGTATTGAGTTCATTATTTCAGTTTTTCTTTGCATTTTACTCACAGAAAATTTGGTAGTTTGCAAGAAAAATTATGGGCCAGGTCGTTTCTTTTAAGCTTCATTTATTTAATGGACAAACATCCTAAGTTTTTCTCATTAGTTGTAAAGTTGCGTAGTAATTAGTTTATACTAATTTATTTTAGCTCGATTGCAATGAAAGCTCAGAGCTTATATAAACCGCTCTCGAGTCCGCTTCCTGGGTAGAACCAGTACTGAGTGTTTTTATGAAAGGCACCGGGTCGACCGGGGAATCGAACCCGCACCTCTGGCGTGAGCGGCCAACACTCTATCCATTAGGCTACCGCCCCGCTTTGTGTAGTAATTGGCTAAATATTTTGAAAAATAAGATAAATTACTAGTGGAAGAAAATACCAAGGACAGTCAGTTTTACATCTTGTCAAAAAAGAGATATAGTTCAAAAGATGTATCATGGACCAGGCCAATTCTTTTAACTAAATTTCTCACAGATTCAAGATGTATTTCTGATTCAGAAGGTTGTGGGTTTTTTCTAGTCCAGGTCATACCAGACTTGGAAAATGGTACTGGTTGGCACTCAGCATTTAGAGAGGATAGTTTTAATTCTGGTCGTAAAGTGTTTGTATGATGTGACTGAGTGGGGTATCTCATACCATGTGTCTGTGGCATGGCACTTCTGTGTGGTAGCACTTAGTATACCTTTTCTAGTAGACACCATTGGGATATGACTGAAAAATTGTAGAAGGCAATGCTAAACACCATACAACAAATCAAATTTGAATCTCTATGTCCTCTACTAATGGCAATTGCATTTTGAAACATTTGGAACTATTTCATTTGTCGGAAGAAATGAAATCATGATCAACATAGGTATAGAACAAAATTGTACTCCCCACGATAGCCTTAGAAGGTATTCGCTATGCTCGCCTTCCAAAAATATTAATATTATTTTTTAAATGGGATTTTTTTCTTGTATTAGGGAAAAAACATGTTTTGATGAGGGTTATGGAACAAACAAAAAAACACCACTAAGAATGTGATTGTTTTTTAAATAAAAATATGATATAAACATACTTGTGTAGTAGTACTGATGACATGAAGTAATAAGAAAACAGTACACTAGTATATCAAAATTATTAACAGCAGGAATCAATTCTCTTTATGCTTATTTATTTAGATTTGTTGAAGTAAAAATTTGTAAATTAACCAGCAAACATCACGCATGTAGTGGGTTGGAGTCCCATTTTTTATGCAGAAATGTCTGAAAGAGGTTGCCAATTAGTTTTTAAAATAATAATTGTTGTACTTTTTAACAAGAGCACCGCAAGTGGGTGTAGATGCTTCTCTTTTTAACATCCAGCTAGTAGATCAAGGTTCATATTGTGAAAACTTTGTAACCGGGTGGTGAGAAGTTTGCAGAATCAATACTTATTATTTAAAAATAAAATAGATTGAAAAAAATCAAGAATGAGATAAACAAAAATTAACATAGGACCTAAATCATTATTATTTTCAAAAAGACAAGCTAAAAATGATGTTAGTTCTAACTTGAGGAATAAACCTGGATGTTATGCATAATGTTTGAAAATGGCATTAAAAATGTTTTCCCTTCTGCATTCAGTTTTTTATTGATAAAACCCAAAATTAGAAATATCAGAGCACTCAGCATTCAAACGACAGTCACCAAAGCAGCATACACACCATTTACACATAACCAGATAAACCATTGTAATTGTGTACACACAGTATTTCTTTGATTCAATACTAGATTTATTGGGGGACAATTAAATTGACTTTGATTTGGGTTCAGCTCACATTCTACTTCTGTTTTACTTAGTTTATGGTTTATTCAATTATAACCCTTAGCTTGCTCCACATAAATACGATATCATAAAGTTTGCAAACATCTGGGTGTACATTATTTGACTCACAGTCAGTTAATTTTATAAACACATCATTCACTTTTCAATACTAATGCAATAATTTGCATATAACATGGAAGGAATAGTGTTTAAAGGAATCATGGCAAGTTGCAGGTTAATTGAGTAAAGCAATTTATGTTCTTTATCCCTTCTTGTAGAAATAGTCATTATGTGGAGATTTTAAATCCACTACCAAGAACCATTGATATTTCAGTTATAATGTATGTAATTATATATGTTTATACCATTTCTCACATTTAACACCTGATTTTAGAATTTGAACTTTGCTTTCAAATAAAGAAAATGGTGTACTCTAATTCAGCATTATTTTATGTGTAGAATTCTACATGTATCTTAAACCCTCCCACAAAATCCAGAGTGCACAAGTTATTTATTTCATCTTTTAATTAAATTTTGTAGGGACACAGTACTTAAATTTAAAATTACAATATTTTCCATTGTGGGGCCTGATGTTGTGTGTAGGTTGAGAGCATCAGACTCGGGATCAGTTGGTTCTGGTTCAATCCCCCACCAGGACTGTTGTGTTGTGTCCTTCAGCAAGCCATATACTCCTCATGTGCTTGATATCTATTCCCATGGAACAAATTGACATATTGAGACTGATTTGTTTGTATATTGTAAAAACTTACTTCACAATCAAATGAAAAAGTAGACACCATAAATGAAACTGGAAATAACAGCAAATTCATAGTGATGTAGCTTGAATCTGTACAAAAACTAGAACTGTCACTCCAAATTAATGGATGGATACAAAATGCAACAAATATTATTTGGTGTTTGTTAACAACAAAAATGGCTGTGTGAGTAATGGATGGATGGATGGATAGTTATAATGCATTAAATAATAACTGTCATCATAAAACATAAGCATTGTTACATAACTACATCACTTTACAAACAATCACCATCATGATCATTATTCACATCATCATCGTTACATCACTTCATGTCAATCACAACATAATCATCATTAAAGATATATTATAGAAAATTAATACTGGTAGTTTGTAGATAATCAGCTCGCTGTGTATATTTATAATTAGATATATATATATATATATCCATTATACCGATAGTCATCATCAACAAAATTGTCATCATCCTTCATTGTAATCATTATCATCATCGATATTGTCATCATCAACATTATCATCATTACTGCCATCACCACCTTGTCATCATCATTGTTATCCTTATCATCATCACCATCATCATCATCATTATCATAATTATCATCACCATTGTCATCATCAGCATCATCATACTTAACCTTATCATCATAAACATTATCATTCTCATTGTCGACATTATCATTATTCTCATTGTCCACATTGTTAACATTGTCATCATTCGCAATGTCAACATTGTTAACATTATCATCATTATCATTGTCAACATTGTTATCATTATCATCATTCTCATTGTCAACATTATCAGCATTGTCAACATTATCATCATTCTCATTGTCAACTATTGTCATCATTCTCATTATCAGCATTGTCAACATTATCATCATTCTCAATGTTAACATTATCATCATTCACATTGTCAACATTGTCATCAACTCATTGTCAACAGTATCATCATTCTCAATGTCAACATTATCATCATTCTCATTGTCAGCATTGTTAACTATGTTATCATTCTCAATGTTAACATTTTCAACATTATCATCAACTTATTGTCATCATTTTCATTGTCACATTGTCATCATTTTCATTGTCAACATTGTCATCAGCTCATTGTCAACATTATCATCATTCTCATGTCAACATTGTCATCATTATCATTGTCAACATTGTAATCAGCTCATTGTCAGCATAATCATCATTCTCATTGTCAACATTGTTAACATTGTCATCATTCTCAATGTCAACATTGTCATCAGCTCATTGACATCATTCTCATTGTCAACATTGTCATCAAGTCGGTTACAACAAGTAACAGCAGGAGCATATGTGTCAACAGTATTATTTAAAGGGACTTTCAAAAAAATATACATGCTTTTGGTAGTAAGTGTTTAAATTGTCCATTTTGCTTGACTTTTTCAGCCGGGCCCAATTAGCTCAGTCGGTTACGCGTCTGACTATCAATCCAGGGGTCGTGAGTTCGAATCCCCCGCCCGGCAACAGTGTCCGTGATGATTGATATACGACATTGCGTCTCATTATCATTTGTCTCTCACCACTGATTCAAGTGCGAAAGTTATCAGTTACTTGCGGAGACGAGGTGTGCTCGAGTACTGGTTAATCCCAGGAAACAGTGGTTAGGTTAACTGATCGTCTGTTAGCCCTCGATGGCATAAAAATGACGCTAAATATTCAATCAATCAATCAATCGACTTTTTCAACTTTTTTTCCCCCCGCTGGATTTGCTGAAGTTTCATCTTGTTCTAAATACTTGAACGTATGTTATGTACACTGTCATGTTTGTGTTTAAAGTGACAGAAACTGTATTTTGTACATATAGACTAGTTGATAGCCTTCTATGTATAGAAATACAGGATGTGAATATAGGAGATGAAAGATAACAATATCTTTCCCTTGTCAATAGGTAGAATGTCATGTTATATTTATTTTCAAAGTGATCTTAACAATTATGTATTTCTGTTTTGAAGTCTTACATTTACAGGAAGTGTATCAGGATTTTTGAAACATCTTAATCTGGCTATTACCATTTTTTGTGCAATAAACAGTCAAATCTGCAGCCAATTAAGGGACGAAGCAACTTTTTAAGTGACCTTTTAAGTTAGGTTGGTGCTTAACACAAGTTTATTTGCTGTGAAAGCATAGAAATTGGAAATAGCAAATGCTGTTGTTTAAGAAAAGTGACTGCTCTGTAGAGGTGATTGCTTACTAGGGTTTGACAGTATTATGCCTATTATAAACTTATTTACTGCTCCCATAGTTCATTAGGCATATAATAAATCATGCTAAATTAATTGTATTGAAAATGGATTCCTAACTGGCTTGCATGTCCAGCTTAGACTAGACATATTTTGTGAGGTATCAAATGAGTTGCATACTTTCATTTTTAATTCAATTTGATCTGTCATGGAAATATAAAACTATTCTCAAGAAGTCAGCTTGATATGTAATTACAAGATATTATATTGATATAATTGTAGTAAATTATGATAGTAATATGAAAGAAATACCAGCACGAGAAGTAACAACAGTTATAATGGTGATATAATTATAGTAAAAGTAATAGCAAAAGTAATGTCACTTTCACAATATTTTTTTCGCTTTTCTTTATGCAGCTAGTTTGCGTCTCCAACCCGGAACAGAGCGAATGCTCTACGTTTCTTGCCTTACAAGTTACACACTTGCATTAATAATATTAATACAAATAATAATAAAACTAATTACAACAATAATAATAATTAAGATAATAAAATAAAAATTAAGAATATTAAAATAATAACAATAATTATAAGTTTGATCATTATTAAAATAGCAATGAAAAAATAAATAAAATAAAAAAAATGCTATAATGATGAAATATAAAAATTAATAATGATAAGAAAAATAAAAGCATACTTTGGTTGCGCTATGGTAAGTAAGCCATTCTTTAGTGTTTCCACTTTCCTTTAATTAGTGTGTGGACTACGGTGATCAAGCGGTTCTTTCACGTTTCCACTTTCATTCAATTTTTGTGTGGACTACGGTGATCAAGCGGTTCTTTCACGTTTTCACTTTCCTTCAATATTTGTGTGGACTACGGTGATCACACGGTTCTTTCATGTTTCCACTTTCCTTCAATTTTTGTGGACTATGGTGATCACACGGTTCTTTCGCGTTTCCACTTTCATTCAATTTTTGTGTTGACTACGGTGATCAAGCAGGTTCTTTCACGTTTCCACTTTCATTCAATTTTTGTGTTGTCTACGGTGATCACGCGGTTCTTTCACGTTTCCACTTTCCTTCATTTTTTGTGTGGACTACGGGAATCACAAGGTTCTTTCACGTTTTCACTTTCCTTCAATATTTGTGTGGACTACTGTGATCAAACGTTTCTTTCACATTTCCACTTTCTTTCAATTTTTGTGTGGTCTACAGTGATCAAGCGGTTCTTTCACATTTCCACTTTCCTTCAATATATGTGTGGACTATGGTGATCAAGCGGTTCTTTCACTATTTTCCACATTCCTTCAATTTCTGTATGGACTACGGGAATCACAGGGTTCTTTCATGTTTCCACTTTCCTTCAATTTTTTTGTTGACTACGGTGATCAAGCAGTTCTTTTGCATTTCACCTTTCCTTCAATTTTTGTGTGGATTACGGGAATCACACGGTTCTTTTACGTTTCCACTTTCCTTCAATATTTGTGTTGACTATGGGAATCACAAGGTTCTTTTACATTTCCACTTTGCTTCAATTTTTGTGTGGATTGTGGTGATCAAGCTGTTCTTTTACCTTTCCACTTTCCTTCAATTTTTGTGTGGACTACGGGAATCACACGGTTCTTTCTCATTTCCACTTTCCTTCAATATTTGTATGGACTGGTGATCAAACAGTTCTTTCACATTTCCACTTTCCTTCAATTTTTGTGTGGTCTACAGTGATCAAGCGGTTCTTTCACATTTCCACTTTCCTTCAATATTTGTGTGGACTATGGTGATCAAGCGGTTCTTTCACATTTTCCACATTCCTTCAATTTCTGTGTGGACTACGAGAATCACAAGGTTCTTTCATGCTTCCACTTTCCTTCAATTTTTTTGTTGACTACGGTGATCAAGCAGTTCTTTTGCATTTCACCTTTCCTTCAATTTTTGTGTGGATTACGGGAATCACACGGTTCTTTTACGTTTCCACTTTCCTTTAATATTTGTGTTGACTATGGGAATAACAAGGTTCTTTCACATTTCCACTTTGCTTCAATTTTTGTGTGGACTATGGTGATCAAGCTATTCTTTTACCTTTCCACTTTCCTTCAATTTTTGTGTGGACTACGGGAATCACACGGTTCTTTCTCATTTCCACTTTCCTTCATTATTTGTATGGACTGGTGATCAAACAGTTCTTTCACATTTCCACTTTCCTTCAATTTTTGTGTGGACTACGGGAATCACACGGTTCTTTCACATTTCCACTTTCCTTCAATAATTGTGTGGACTATGGTGATCAAACGGTTCTTTCACATTTCAACTTTCCTTCAATTTTTGTGTGGACTACGGTGATCACACAGTTCTTTCACGTTTCCACTTTCCTTCAATTTTTGTGTGGACTACAGTAATCGCACGTTCATTCACGTTTCCACTTTCCTCCAATTTTTGTGTGAACTACAGTATTCACAGGGTTCTTTCACATTTCCACTTTCCTTCAATTTTTTTGTGGACTACAATAATCACACGGTTCTTTCATGTTTCCATTTTCCTTCAATTTTTGTGAGGGACTGCAATAATCGAACGGTTCTTTCATGCTTCCACATTCCTTCATATTTGTGGGGAATACAGTATTTCAAGCTACTTTTCCTACTGATATTTCTTTATTTACTCCATGTCCTTGGGAGATGTTATGTTCCTGTTTTTGTGGTATTTGCTCTTTGTTCTGCTTATGTCATGTTTCTTTCTCCGTTTTTGTTGGGACCATGATAAAAAAGCTACTCCTTGTATTGATTACTCATTTTTCTTTCTCCACTTTTTGGGAACTTTGTTAATTCAAGTTGTTAATGTCCCACATCATTCCAATGTGTTAAATAATATAATATTTAAATAGAAAAATAAGCGATATGTTAAAGTATCGGTACAGCAATAAGTTATAATGATAATTATAAATAGTAATAACAAAGTTTCTTCCCATTCTTTCTCTTGCCGGGCCCGGCTTTCTTTGTTGGCAACATTTCCAACAGTCAATCCAGGGTTTGTGAGATTAAATTCCGATCCAGCCACTGTCTTTGTGATATATATTCTGATCATTGTTATAAAGCCAATAATTTCCACCATTTGAAATAGTGGGGAAGTAGTCTGTTTATCTAGTATACTGGATAATCACTGTAGAATCTCAGGTGTGATGATTTGGTGCAATGACAACAGTTAAATAACTGAAATGCTGTTTGAAATAGACCAAAAAAATATCCAAATGAGCCAATTCCTTCTTTTTTTGCATGGATTATGGTAAACTGACCTTTCCTTTACTTATTTTTTCTCTTCTATCTGTTGTACCATATGTCCTTTAAGAGAAAAACTGTGATGCTGGTCTGCATGTTATAAGAGTATATATCAGTCTTTTTTTCTCTTAAGATATTTTCCTGTTTAAATACAAACCAAGTTAAATAAAATGTGATGCTTCGGATAATTTGCTTATTTGTATAATTATGTGTTGAAGTGTAAATAAATCGTATTGCAGATGAATACATGTGTGGGTGTGTTTCAATATGCATAAATAATCAATTTCTGCAAATTTGCTGCTGTTTTGGTTTAAATAATATTTCTATAAGATTACAGGTACTTGTAAATTGTTGTCAGTAAGGTGCACCAAAAAAATATGCGCATCAGTTTAAAATAAAAACTTATTGGAGATCTTATAGTTACCTTTGGCCATTATGTCCGACCATTATGTGATGCAGTAGTGTAGTTGGGTAGAATGTTGGCCACTCATGCCAGAGGTTACAAGTTCAATTCCAGGTTTAACCAAATGACCTCTCTATAACAATACTTAATACATCTAACCAGGAAACAGAAACTCAAGGTTCATTTTTTTAGCTCTGAGCTCTGATGATCAAGGAATGGCTGTGTTTTTTTAAAGTCGTAATTGTCTTTGATACATGATTTTAGGTCACCGGTTAAAGGTCAAAGTCACTGTTGATTTTCTTAATTGAAGCAACAAACAGCAATGATTGTGTTAAAGGTAAAATATATAACTCCAGAGAGACAGCATGTATATTAAATAAAATTTTAAATGATCTATTATTGTTTCCTTTTGCAAAACTTCATAAAAGATATTGACTTAGTTTTGTTTAAATTTATACGACTATGGTTGATTGATGTTTTATTCTTTTTTTTTATGATCCAATACAAATTGTGTAGTTAAGCACACTTGTACAGTATGGTTAATACAAAAATGTAAAATTCTTTATAGATGATTAAGAAGTCTGGACTTCGTTCAATTTGTGCATTTCATATGCTTAAAAGCCAAAATAATGAATTTAGTCCTACGTTTACTTTGTCCCAGAATTTTGAGACCTTAATGAGAATTTGTAAGTCCTCTACCAGTTTACTTACTATTCATCATTCACTGATGATCATTCATCGATCATTCTGTATATCGACATGAAAGTTGTTGAATGTCATATTTTAATGTTGAAATTTTAACATTCGAACTGGTTCACTCACTGGTATTTCTCCTACTGGAATCAAACAAACACAACAGTGGTTTGTAATTTTGTTTTCAAGCAATGTAACAAACTGGTAGGGGGCGATATGTATTGCTATGTAATATTTCAGTATCTTGTATTTTAAAAATATATTGACCTTTCGCAGGGCTCAGGAAATTCCGTAATGTTGTAAGAACTGTAATTACATATACATTTTCTCAAGCCTTTGTTTGCCATTTCATCTTAATCTGGCAAGTGAATTTCAACTACTCAAGACTGCAACTATAGAACTGATTTCTTTAGCCCCGTTATCGTCAGTTGATTTTTAATTTCTGTTAAAAGATAAAGTTATGAATGAATGAATCATGAAATGAAAATTGAATGAAATGAAATGAAAATTAAATGAATGAATGAATATTGAATGAATGAATGAAAAAATATTGTATGAATGAAAAAATCAAATGAATGAATGATTTATTATATATGAATAAATTAATGAATGAATTGAAAATTGAAAGTATGTGTGAATGAACGAACAAACATTGAATGTATGAATGAAATATAAATTAAAATGAATGAATATTGAATGAATAGAATTTTTCTTAAATTTGTTGAAAAAAAAAAATTGTAAATTTATTTCTCCAATGTCTTCATATTGTTTATTATTTGTTGAACTGTTACACAAATGCAACGCACACAGACACAGACACACACACTCACAAGGAAATGGACTCAAAAGTCATATTGGAAATGTGATCTACAAAATACTATAAAGAAGGTCGTCTACATACAGTGTTAAACATACAGTCTCCAAAAGAGGAAAACATAGTTTTATCCTCATGGTTGATGGCTTATCCTTAATTCAAGACAAAAGTCATTTGGAAATTTGATCTACAAAGTATTGCAAAAAGATCATCTACATAACAGTGTTCGACATAGCGGTCTCCAAAAGAGGAAGAAGTAGTTTTATCCTCATGGTTGATGGCTGATCCTTGATTCAAGACAAAAATCATATTGGAAATTCGATCTACAAAGTATTATAAAAAAGGGTCATCTACATAACAGTGTTCTACATACATGGTCCCCAAAAGAGGAAGAAGTAGTTTTATCCTCATGGTTGATGGCCGATCCTCGATTAAAGACAAAATCAATAATAAGGTATGTATTTATAATTGTATTCCTTTTTACTTTAGTGGCTAAAAGCTTCAAATGTGGTATCTATGGATTTGATTTTCTATTGCTGCAAGTGTGAGGAAGGGGAGGTAATGGTTGTATACCCGAGTTTGAGCTGTTGAGAGCTATTGTACTTGCCAAGCTGTTGGTGTCGACAGCTCTTATTGTAACTATTCTCAGCATAATTACATTATGGACATCTCAAGTTTTATGGAGTTAAGATACAATTTAAGTAATGGGGTTGGGGAGGGGTGTGTGTGTGTGTGGGGGGGGGGGGGGGGGGGGGGGGATGGTACCACTTTCCCAATATCAACAGTTGGGGAGAGGGGAAGTATGCTAGAATGTCCTTTGGTTTAGCAAGCGGCATACAATGATGTAATAAAGTTGCAGACTTAAATATACTTGTCTGGATAGTGGTATTTCTTGTTCAGGAATTTTGCTTTACTTATAACTTCATAACCCACAGAAAAAAAATCTTGCAGAGGAATGTATTATATAACATTTGATGTAAAAGGTAAATGAAGTAGGCATAAATGAAGTAAATGATAAATAATTGGTTCTGGTAAACCAACTTTCAACTGTTTTTCGACCTGGCTAATGGCTACACGTCTGACTGTGGAATCGGTGGTAATGAGTTAGAATCCAACCTGGCCAAGTCTGTGTGATAATTGGTCATGTACCTTGTTCTATGGTCATGAGTCTACCACCTCTGAATAATGAAGGTAAGTACCAGTGACTTACTGAAATAATTTGTGCCACATACTGGTTCACCACCTGGTGGATCCCAGGAATGATGATTAAGTAAACTGAAGCAGTAAAGTAACTGAAATAGATCAACAATTAAACAAAGTAAAAACAAACAATGAAAACACATTTTTACATTTTTTGCAGATTTACAATTCCGTTCATAATGCAGACAAAGAATGGCTGCTATACAAATGAAACAAAGTAAGAACTTTCGTTATGTATAATTTTATATAATTTAGTGAAGGGGCTGCCCTAAGGGAGTTTATCAGATTTAAATGGACTTGACTTGTACACTTTGAATGCTGCAAGAGTTATGGTGAAACTGCTGTACTTATTAAGTACTGCAGTTATTGTGGAGTACACTTCCTTCCTGTCATTTACTATGCATACATGATCAACATCAAGTGTAGATGCGTGTTACTCTGACTTAATTCTTTTGCAGAGTTATTGCCTTTGTATAAATTTGTCTTGCAGTTCTATACCACCAAACTGGTTAATTTTTGTTTTAGACTAGTGCATATTGTAAAATTGAAACATTGTTTTTTAGACCTTCAGATCTATTTCAGTCTGTAGGGCCATACCCTACTTTATGCATATTTAATTATTTAAGACTTTGTAAGATTTTATGATATTTTCTTCAATTATCTGCAAGTTAAGCTATTGTTTTCTCTTCCAGGTTATAAGATCTTCTGGTTCATTCATTTCTAAAAACATCAGGATAGTCGTCACAACTAAACCAAACTAGACCTTACATGGAGACACACGTATATTGTTTGAGAATAACACTGTATGAGGACAACATAATAGGAGACTTGAATTAAAACAGGAAAAGAATGGCCAATGGAACATTTAATGACTGCATGAATGGAGCTCTATGGATGGACATAACACACACACACACACACACACTAGCATTTAATCACAAAACACACAGAAAGATGAAACTTAAATAATGTAATGAAAACCATGTATAATAAAGAAAATTGAAAAAAAATAAAAAAAATAAAAAAAATTTGGACCCTAAAAAAAAAAGAATATGGTAAAAAAGAATAATTTATGGAAGTTAAAACATGATGGTCCTTAAAAAAAAAAAAAAAAAAGTAAAAAGCTTCCAAAAAAAAAAAAAAAAAAAAATAGGAAAAAAAATAATGAAAAAAAAATAATAGGAAAAAAAAAAATGAAAAAAAAAATAATAGGAAAAAAATAAAAGGTGAGTTGTTTTATTATCTGTATCACATTGTTTAGTAAAAAGATCTACAAGTTCTGGGACTACCATCAGATTACAGTAAAGATTATTGCTGTACATCAATTTTCAACTTATTCCAGATTCATTTCAAATTTACAACTTGTATTTTTTATTTTTTAAATTTTAAGTCACAGCTTTAACCAAACTTAATGGATTATTTATTTGAATATTATGTGTGTTTTATCAACTAATATATTCTGATTTTCTCTGGAGTTAGTGAACTTACTTTTTTGTTGTTATTGTAAAGTTTTTGATTGTGAGGTTATCAGGGTGGTTAAAGTTTATTCAGGAATTCACATCAAGTAGGACCTTAACTAACAATTAATGTATTTCTGCAGTGATCAATGGTCACATGACAAGTTACTGTTTAGTGTGTAATAACTGGTACTACTTGCAATGGACTTGCATATGACTCGTGAATCAGTCTTGTGTCCACTTTCAAGGTAGAACCAGTGCTGCGTTCAGTTCGGTTAAACGTATTTTCCTGGACGCTGGCTCAACATCAAAATAATACACACTACGCAACAATTTTAGGAAACCAGGCATTAAACCCGTTTGCTGTTTAATGGTGCTGAATGCAACCCTTAGCATTGTTTTACAAGAGGCATTGTGTTGAGCTGTGTCCTGAACTGAAACCTCTAATGTGAGTGGCAAACACTATCCACTGCATTACCACCCTGCTTGACATTCTATAGATGAGAACTCCCTGTAACATGTTGTTAAACAAAGACTATACTTTGCTAGAAACTTGAGATTACTTTATAGTGGAATAAGACCTGCTCCTTCTTGCACTGTTCCCATCCCTTACCAAGTGCACTGATTAATCATTTGTCACAACCTACATATAGTTATTTCATTTTCAGGGGAAGAAATCCCTCACATTTACTTAATGTATTGCATAATTATATAAATAATGTAGACCCATTATCAACCAGAGTTAATCATTCTGGTCAGGGTCTACATTGCCTTGATCTCCGTCATTACAATTGAGAAATATTTCCGAAGTGATAATACAAAAACAAGGACACTTGTGTGGTTGCACCAGGGATGCCTCATGATTGATATCAAGAATAGGACCTGTTGGACCGAGCTGTTTGCTCAGCATTTATTTTAATAATCTTATTTACTTTTGGGTGGAACTAATATGGATGGTAACAAAAATATAGAGGTGGCCAGTCTTGATTATAACTGCCAGAAATGTGTTTAAACTTGGCATTACCTCAGAATGCCTCAACATTAATCAACGCTTACTCATTCATGTTTGGAAAACACCAAATATAAACTATAAACAGAAAAATGTGTCAATTTTTTTGCCAATGTTTATAGTCCTATCTTTATTTATTGGTGGAATCATGATGGAGTCTTTAACCAATTTATCATCTCATCAGACAGTTGAGCTTTCTTCTATATCTTTTGTCTTTGTTTGCTGATTGAATCCTCAATTTCTTGTTTAAACACCAATTGTCCACCGTGGCCATCTCAAGATCATTTTACCTCTGACCACTGAAGAAGAGGTTTGATCCACACATAGTCCAAAAACTATGTGGGAAGACGTATGCCGTATATAACACCGTCTTTCCAGAGCTTGTGTAAAATCATCCAGCTTTTACAATTTTTTGTATGGTCAGAAACATTTTGATAATTTGAATTTGCAAAAACATGATTTTGTATATATGTTTTTATATATATATATATAACCATTCTAAGAATAGAATGCATGTAACTTATGCTGGACAACCTTCACCTCTTCATCTAAGATTGAATGAATTCTTCAATATGTGATCAATATGAATGATAAAATGAAAATTAAAATGAAGTCATTGATATGTTAAATGAATTACAAATTTAAGCTGTAAATTTATTGAAGTCTAACCAGAATCCTGTTTCACCAACATATTTAAGTATATACTTGGCATGATACTCCAGTGTGAAAGCACTCAGAATACTGTCTCAAGTAGACACCGTCACAATATGACAGAAAAATGGTTGAAAGCGACACTAAATACCAATACAACAACAAAGTGTATACCTCAAATCTATAAGATAACGATTTTAGACTGGTTAAATAATCTTTACATAACCAGTCATATTAAGTTAAGTATCCATTTTAATCGCATCTATTATGGAAAGGGTAAAAAATATTTTGAGTTCATGTTTTTTTTTTCAATGTTTAATTGAAAAATGTTTAAAGACATAACCATTTTTTAAAAAAGTTGTTTTTGTTTCATTTTCAGAAATAGCACAGAACCTATTTTATTTCTCAAAATTGCCTTGTACACTTCCTGTTGGGATATTTGTTGTTTTAATTTCGAACATTGTATAAAAGATGACTTGATCCCGTGTGGTTCCGGGGTGCTTGTTTTAGCAAAAGAATTGGAACCACTGCTTCCCCATAGCATGATCGTAAAAGGCGACAACATTGGGGTCTTGTTAAGTTTGGTTTATGTCTTTTTGTTCCTAATGTTGAAATGTGCCAAGTTGGTTTTGTAGTTTTGGTATACCATTACCAATGATGTATTCGTAGGTTATTTTAAGCATCCAACTGGATTCAGGTTATAATAATTATTCCAGCTTCTTGGAGTAGTCAAGTAATGATTGAACAACTAAGTTAGCTTTTCCTGATTATTTGGAGACAATCTACTTAATGTAACCTGGTTTTTTTTAGTGGAGAGTGCTGGCTTTACAGTCTGGTTTAAGAGAAACTGCACAGATATGCAATTTGATATTATATCCATAATTACATTAGATAGCTTGCAAGAAAACTTATGGGCCAGGTCGTTTTCTTTGAAGTTACATTTATTTGATAGACAAAGATTGGAGGGTTTTTTTATTGGTTGTAAATTGTCTAGTAATTGGTTAAATATTGTTGGGTTTTTTTCTCCACACATTATTTCATTTTATAATTAGTGAAACACATTTTTTGCATTTACATTAGTTTGTCTCGGCAGCTTTTTGAAAGAGGACATTGTTTGGCATCTAACTACAATGCCATTCTACAGCTAGTGAAAAGCCATGAGAACTCAGTAAGATAAACTATTAGTGGAAGAGAATACCCAGGGCAGTCAGTTTTACATCTTGTCTAATGAGAGTTATAGTTTTAAAGATGTATCATGGACCAGGCCAGTTCTTTAAACTTAATTTCTCACAGATATAGATGTATTTCTGAGTCAAAGCTGAACATTGTTCTTGCAATATGTCGTGGGTTTATTAATTGGCTGACTAAAAAATTTAGTAAAATTCAATGCTAAACACCATAAACCAGCAATCCAAATCAAAACAGTATTGAGAGTGATTCTTATTAGCCATGCATGTTTGTTTCTTTTTATATTGATTTTTTTATTGATGTGTTATTGAAAAGGTTCAAGGGACCTATACCATTTTTTTAAAAAAAGTATTTTTTTATTCATTTTCAGAAGTAGCACCAGAATTTATTTTATTTCCCCAAATTGCCTTGTAAATTGCCTGTAAGATTTTTGTTGGGGTATTTGTTGTTTCAATTTTAAATGTTTTATCACAACTAGTATAATAGATAACTGATCCCGTGTGGTTCCGGGGTGCTTGTTTTAGCAAAAGAATTGGGACCACTGCTTTCCCATAGCATGATCGTAAAAGGCGACAACATTGGGGTCTTGTTAAGTTTGGTTTATGTCTTTTGTTCCTAATGTTAAAATGTGCCAAGTTGGTTTTGTAGTTTTGGTATACCATTACCAATGATGTGTTGATAGGTAATTTTAAGCATTCAACTTTATTCAGATTAAAATATATTCTAGCTTCTTGGAGTAGTCATGATTGAAAATTCAGTTAACTTTTCCTGATTATTTGGAGAGAATTGGCTTAATGTGACCTGTTTTATAAGTAGAGAGTGTTGGCTTCACAGTCCAGTTTAAGAGAAAGAATATGTACAATGACATTCACAACATTAAAAACTACATAATATTTCAAAATACAATATATACAGAGACAGACATTCATAGACAATGATACAATATGATGATAATAGAGAATATGGCTTGATGATATGATAATGGTATGCTACAGGACGATACAATACAAAACTAACATAACATCAGACGATACACAGGGACAGGCACACGTAAATTATTTAAAAAATGCAACATTACAAAATACATCACCAGTAGATACAAAGAGAAACATACACAATGCATTACAATACAGCATAATATAACAAAATAGGATATGATAACATGGCGGATAACATGTTATGTTACAATATGATGATACTATATATTATTATATGATACAATGCATTAGAATAAAATTCAATTTGATATCATATTTGATCCATAATAACATTTGATAGCTTACAATAAAACGTATGGGCCAGGTTGTTTTCTTTAAATGTTTTTTTTTATTGGTTGTAAAATTGTCTAGTAATTGGCCAAATATTGTAAAAGGTTCTTTGTTGAAAAATACTACAACTAGATCATTGGAATTCTTAACATTTTCAATCTCAGCTTTTCTGAAAGAAGACCCATTCATTATTTTACTACAATACAATAAATTTTACAGCTAGTGAAACCTTGAAAACTCAATAAGGATACTAGTGGAAGACAATATCAATGACATTCAGTTTACATCTTGTCTAAAAAGAGATATAGTTTTGAAGATGTATCATGGACCAGGCCAATTCTTTAAACGATATATCTCACAGATCAAGATGTATTTCTGACTCATATGTCGGAGCTCTTGCTTTTTGCAGTAGGTCATGCGTTCCATCCTTGGCAGGGTCATACCAAGGAGTAGCCTCACTTGGCACTCGGCATTTAGAGGATATTTCTAGCTGCCATGTGTCAGTATATAATGTGACTGTGGCATGGTACTCCAGCTTGACAGTGCTTAGAATATTCTCTAGCAGATATTGTGATATAACTGTAAAATTGTAAAAAGTGATGCTAACACAATACAACAACAATCCATATCAAAACAGCATTGAGAAATTTGTATTAGCTATGCATCTTAGTGTTGTTTTTTAATTAGTCTCAAAACATAGCATAATGAATGAAAGACATTATTTCCAAAGTTGTTAGGTCATGATTGGGATTTCAATTTACCTCAGTTGATATTAATAAGGAAACAAACAAAATGGTTATATTTTGGTGATAGTAATAATATTGGTAATATTAAAAACTAGAAGAGTTGATGATGATGATGGTGCGTTATTATGAGGATAATGATAATAAAATGTTTTTTCAATAAAATAATTTTATTTATCTATTGGTATATATTCATATATTATTATATTGATGAAGTCGTGGTGTTGAAGTCTTACAAATCATTTGTTCCATCCTGAAGATACTTTCTCTTTTTTACATATTTGCTGTTGTAAATAGATATTTACTATTCTTTATAGGCAATTGTTGAATACCATCAACTTACAGTTCTTTTTAAACTGATAAACTCTGTTGATGCTAATAGGATATCTACAACTTGTATAAAAGAACATGCTACCATGTTTAGTTACCTTGCAAGGCTGACAAACTATTCAGGAAGAAATACTGATTCTAACACGATTTCACAAGATATCTGAGACTTCGATGTTTTATTACAAGTTGCCATAAAAGTAAATATTAATATCTTGATAAAAGTGGCAGCAATTTGTGTAAATACACAGGTTAAATGAATTTAGTGGTCACTTGATTTTCATAATTGATACTGAAAATAACATGTTAATATTGGTTAGAACTTTGTTAATAATAAGATAATGTTACAATTAATGTTTTACCTGTCCAATGATGATCGCTGGTATTTACTGAGGACAGTTTAAATCCAATTGTGGACATTTTTCTCCATTGAAAAATGAAATAAAGTTACCAAATTGAAGCCCCTTTTCATTCGGTCGGTGGGGGGGGGGAAATCTAAAGTGAATTTTAAGGTTACATATTGTTGATACCCTGTAAAAGCTATAAACGCTGAGCGCCACTGCATTTTTTTCATGTCAGAGATTAATAATTGCTACAGTGAATATATTTCTAGTTCTGCACTTTTGGTAATTAGTGAAACTTGATTGTAAATGATCTTTACAGGAGATAAATAATTTTAAATTATATTATGTTCATTTCAAAACAATTATGTATAGCACTACCCTGCAACAATACCACCAAAAAATACACAATACAAAACACTACCTTGTTTATAATGACTCGTATAATCAAATGAAAATGTGAAAGATGATAAAAAGAATGCCATCTTTTGGCATTGTTTCCCCAACCAAAGCAGTTTAGGACTAATGAAGCCCTCTTATTACAAGGGACTATTTTGCAAGAGACCTAATTTGGGATGAATCACTGTCTTATTGTTACATTGTACTAAATGACTCACAGTTTTGGCTTGTACACTTTAGATCTGCGTGATGCTAAAGTTCTGGAACCATTTTGACTTGCTGGGAATGGTTAGCTCAGTCGATAGCATGTTTGACTATCAAACTCAAGATATTGAATTTTAAACCCCGCCCCAGCACATTCCCTTGTATGATTATTATACAACATTGCGTCCCAGTTTCCCAAGTTAGAAAATTATCAGTTATTTGCAGAGATTGGTGTGCTTAAGTTAACTGATTGTCTGTTAGCCCACAATGGCATAAAATAAAACAGAACCATTATAATATTACTTTGTTATTCAAACATGCAAATTGATTCTAAACCTTAGTATGGGAATTTTTAATTAAAAACAAAAATTACAACAAAAAATTGAGCAAATGTGTACAAGCCAACTCTAATAGATGACAAGTTATTAGATCAAAGTTGTATTTTTCTATCTTGATCTGATGGCTTTCGTTCTGCTTAGGGCGCCTTTGCATAAGCTCTGAATCTAATTTCAAAATCGAGTTAAAGTTTAGTATAATTACAAACAGTACATTAAAGTACAGCTCAACAATGCAATTTGATATTGATTGATAGAGAGAGATTTTGCCTTACTTTACATCAATTTGTGAAGCATTTAATTTCCAACATCCACACAAATCAGTTTCTATACTATGTTTAACCCTTTACTTCATATAGACACCTTTGGACACCTCTAATATAGACACCTTTGGACACCTAATATAGAAGGCTTTTGAATTATTGGGTGAATTATGTTTATATTAACTGACAGAGTGGAAAACAGTGCAGGAAGTGTTCAGATTGCTCGTCCTGCACTGTTTTCAAAGGCCTTCTGTGATTGGTGTGGGAAAACGCATATCAATAGAGTTAACAGTTAAATGGTGGTAACAAATTCTAGGCAAACGAAAATAAAGTGGCTCACACAAGGACACAACACATTGATCCTGGTGCTGGATCAAACCCAAAATACACTTGTTCCAGGTCTGACTTTCTAACACAAGATCACATCTTAATTTATATGTATAAATCAGAGTAACAGTAAAGTAATCACTGAATATTTATAGATAACGAGGAACAGCCAATGAAATCTGAATAGATTCATTCCCCTCAGATAAAGTAAAATTGACCAGGCCAACAGTACATTACTTTGCATACATATGTATACAAGAGGGAGTATTAGGTGGTTAATAAATGGAGACTTGATCCCTCTTAATTCATAAAAATATAATAAATAATTTTATAATCTACAACATAAATGTTATTAATTCAGAGTAAAAAAGCTAGACCCAAATGAATTTTAATATGCTTCACCTTTTCCACAGGTGTATGTAGATGCCAGCCGGATTCCAGTTTCCTACTGCATAATAATGCGTACCGTGTTCCCCCTGAATAAATGCCTCCAGTTGAAAGGGGTTGTTTATTAGATCTGAGAATGTAAGATAATTGTTTCACAAACAAATACATGTATTTGTTAATTTTACATTTCCTTTCACCAACAACAAATATATATATATATATTTTTTTTTTTTCAGACCCAAATTGATTGGGGGGGAAGGATTTTTTCTGGGGGAATATAGAATGTCATTTCTATTTTTAGTATCCAACAATGAAGATGTCCAGAGCCACATAATGTTACACAATACAGCTCTAGGGTCAGACCTCCAGACACATGGAATCATCAATTGGCAAAAACAGAATATAGAAACTCAGGTATAGCATATAAATTTGTTATTGAAAGATTAAGAACTGTTGGAACCAAGAAAAGATGTTTCTGTGTATTGTAATAGCCACAGCAGTGATCTAGTGTCAATCTGGTATGCAGAAGGTAGTGGGTTTGATCTCTGGCCGGATCATACCAAAGCCAAAAAGAATGGTACTTGAAGCTTCCTTGCTTGGTGCTCAGCATTTAGAGGATAGGTCCAAGTCTGGACGGCCCGGTGTCAGTATAATGGACAAAGTGGTTTGTCATACCATGTGTTTGTGGCATGATACTCCAGTGTAGCACTTAGAATACTGTCTCAAGTAGATACGACTTAATAATTGTTAAAAGCCTAATTAATTAAAAAATTGTGACACTAACTCATTTGATAGTGTGTAGAAACATTCTCACAATATGTAGCCAAACCTTTTATTCCAGCAACCACCCGTCTTCAGCAGCCATATTTGCTGTTTCCCATTTCTATGCTTAAAGAGTTAATAAAGCAACAACCTGTTTTAAAAGGCCACTTGTGCTAATTCCCATAACTGACTGCTTCAGACAGGTTTTACTGTAAAACCTGCTCAGTTTTGTAGATATTTCTAAAATTTGTGCTTCATGAAGCTGAACTGTTATTTTATCTTTTGAATAATTTTCATTATTTGCTTTATCCCAGGGTCACTTCCTGTTATTGCTATGTTGCTTGCAGTGAAATGTGATGTTATTAATAAAAATCTCCTTTCAACAATGAGATGATACAATGATTTAACTAACGATAAGATATAGTGTTTATTTAGGCTGCCCTTAGAAAAATTGTTAGCCAGGCTCCTACCTACTTGAAATAAAAATTGCATCTACAGAAACTTTTTTTACCATTTTTTCAAAGCGTTGATTTTTTTCTAATAATGATTTCTGTCCATTTTAATTTAAAATGACAACTGAACAAAATCTGGCAAAAAAATAGCTACCAACAGGTGCGCTAGTCTGATCAACCTGTGTCGCATTTTTCGTTGGCTCTTCAGCAAACTCGGCCTTAAAACATTGCACGTGTGCACGCTGGTATATGTACCTACATTTTTCATTTAATCCTTACCAAACTTACACATACAGTAGTGTTATATACTAGTAACAATAATATCTGGACAAGTTTTTGAGTGTTTCTTTCCAGATATACTGTCTGAACACCGATTTCATTTACTGTTTTACAGGTTGCGTTTGACAGCATCTGAGGATGGTGAATAACAATACAATATTTACAAGAGGAATAGAAAGTGCAGAATACTGTGAGAAACTGGATTGTGAGAGAGCTTACAGATCATGCACTGAATCACCATTAACACTGAGCTAAAGTTCTAATCTGTCACAGACATCTTGTTAGCATTTCTTAAAAAATACAACAAAAAAACAGAAAAATTTATTAAAAACTGCAACAATATGTATGTGTTTTTTCACATATCATAATTATTATTTAGTTGGAAGTAAAACAATAAAAGGAAAAATGACTGAGATATTCTCATTCATCCTATCACCAGACTTAAAATCTTGAGACCAATAACTTATTAAGTATGATAGATATGTTGTGAAAAGAAATATTATTCTCTTCTGGTTAATCATTTATTAAAATATATTACAAATAAACAAGACTTGTTATATTTTATTAATAATTAGACGCTTAGTTCTGCTAGCTTCAATCCTCTGTTTGATCAATACATTACTTGCTCATTCAACTGGATAAGTAGAATAAAAGGTTAGTACCTTTATTTCACCTAATAAAATTGTAGGGAAAGGTGCTAACTTTGTATTATCTAACATTTTTGTGTTGTTAATATCCTGCCGTTATTGTTTTAACACATCCTCTAAGTAAATTAAGAGTAGAACCACCATCCTTCAGCAAGTAAATTGTAAAGTCTCACAATGGGCTTGAACCCACAACCTCAGCTGTGAGAGGCAAGACCCTCAGGCCTGTCACAGATTGATGGATTGAATATTTAGCATTTTTATGCCATCAAATGTTAACCAAAACTCGAGCATACCCCACTTCTGCAAGTAACTTATTACTTTCCCACTTGAATCAGCGAAGAGAGGTGAAAGATAATGAGATGCAGGGCCGATGGTGATTAGAACTCACGAATAGTTGAACATGCTATGGACTGGGTCCAACCATTGAGGACAAATGAAATATCTTTATCTCATCATTCAATGAATTTTAACAAAACTTGCACAGCAGTTATATTATAAACACATTCTTGAACAAGCATCATATTCCATTACTTCAAGACATAAATATCACATATTTTACATAAAGCATAACATGGACATCCCCTAAAAGGGTTGTCCCTGGGGTCACTGTTTTACATAGAATTGAATAGGGAAATTGTTATAGCAGTTATATAAAACCACAAGATCTCTGACAAATTCTTACACCAGCTTGATTCAACCACATAAGTCCACCACAGGGCGTAAATATAGTCACATTTTAGGGGAAACTTTAAAACATATTTTCTCTTAAAAGTTTGTCATTGACCCTATATATTATTCATATAGCATCGCATAAATGAACAATTAGGTTGCTATTGTATTTATACACCAAGGTCTTCACTATTTAAAGGTAACTTTAAAAAAAATCAAAAAATCCTGTCAATTAGTTTCCAGAAGCCTTTATTTCCTCCAGTATTAGAGTGCAGCATATTTATTTCCTCCAGTATTAGAGTGCAGCATATTACATGCAAAATATAATAAACATGATAGTGAACAACACATCATACAATACAATAACAGTACTAAACATTCAAACTATAAATATACATTACGCATTCACAGATATACATGACTACGTACAGCAGGCAGACTGGAAAATAACCATGCATGCATATACACACATTTACATGAACTTGTCGTTAAGGGGTACATACAAACACTGCAGACAGGATGCACACAAATTGAGAATCATTTTGAAGCTTAGTTTAATCACTATGTTGAGTCTGTTCTAGTCGGACGATTTAATATGAGTATCTGCAGAGTTTCAGCATATTCTATATTAAACTTTTTGTATGTACCCTCTTACACACACGTTTCAATGATCCTCGTCTTGCCATTACTCACATGACACCCTGGAGTCATCTCGCCATCATCCATGTGGCAACCTGGAGATGTCATGCCATTACCTATGTGGCACCCTGGAGCAATCCTGCCATCACTCATGTGACACTCTGGAGTCATCTTTCCATCACCTATGTGACACCCTGGAGACATCATGCCATCATCTATGTGACATCCTGGAGCCATCTTGCCATCACCTATGCAACACCCTGGAGTCGCATGCCATCACCTATGTGACACCTTGGAGTCATCTTGCCATCATCCATGTGAAATCCCTGGAATCCTCTTGCCATCACCTATGCGACACCCTAGAGTCATCATGCCATCACCTATGTGACATCCTGGAGCCATCTTGCCATCATCCATGTGAAATCCCTGCAGTCATCTTGCCATCACCTATGAAACACCCTGCAGTCATCATGCCATCACCTATGTGACACCTTGGAGTCATCTTGCCATCATCCATGTGAAATCCCTGGAGTCATCTCGCCATCACCTATGCGACACCCTGGAGTCATCATGCCATCACCTATGTGACATCCTGGAGCCATCTTGCCATAACCTATGCGACACACTGGAGTTGTCATGCCATCACTAATGTGACATCCTTGAGCCATCTTGCCATTACCCACGTGACACCCTGGAGCTATATTTCCATCACCTATGTGACACCCTGGAGCCACTTTGCCATCACCCATGTGACACCCTGGAGCCATATTGCCATTACACACATGACACCATGGAGTCATCTTGCCATTACCCACATGACACCCTGGAGTCATCTTGCCATCACCCATGTGACACCCTTGAGACATCTTGCCATTACAAACATGACACCCTGGAGCAATCTTGCCATCACCCATGTGGCAACCTGGAGCCATCTTGCTATCACCTATGTGGCACCCTGTAGTCATCTTGCCATTACCCACAGTACACACTGGAGTCATCTTGCCATAACCTATGTGACACCCTGGAGCCATCTTGCCATCAACCATGTGACACCATGGAGCTATCTTGCCATCACCCACGTGACACCCTGGAGTCATCTTGCCATCACCCACGTGACACCCTGGAGCCATCTTGCCATCACCCATGTGACACCCTGGAGCCATCTTGCCATCACCCATGTGACACCCTTGAGCCATCTTGCCATCACCCACGAGACACCCTGGAGCAATCTAGCCATCACCCACGTGACCCCCTGGAGTCATCTTGCCATCACCCACGTGACACCCTGGAGCCATCTTGCCATAGTACAAAACAGATTTTCAAAATGTTTATGTAGTAATGTAACCAACTATAGCTTTGTTAGATTTGTTCAAATGGTGTCCTAGAGTTAAAAATGACCCCATCCCGGAGGTTCAATTACGGGACACATGTCATTATAATCATTTTTTTTTTTTCGAAATGGAAATGATTTTGCCTATATCTTCACAGAAGCATTGTTTGGTGAAGGAGATTCAGATTGCAAAAATGACTGGGTTCCACTGTCTTTAGGGGTCAGGAGGGGCCCCAAAAGGGTAAAAATGGGAATTACAAAGATCGTTTTCTTAAGAACCAGTATGTCAGATTTGTTCATATTTGGCATAAATTATTTGTATGTGTAGGAGTTTGATTGCAGATATGAATTTAGGGGCTAAAATTTATAGGGGCCCTGTAAGGGGACTTAGAATTTTACATAGGAATACTATGGGAAAACAGAAAATTCAAATTTTTTCATCTATTTAGGCTTAATTATTATTCAATATGAGTTCTGAAGTATCATCTAGTCATAGGAAATTAGATTTGGTTCAATAAGGAAAATTGACTTTCCATAAGGGACCAGGGTAGGCAAAAAAAGGGTCAAAATAGAGAATTTTCAAAGATCTTTCTCTCGACAACCGATCAGTCTGATTTGTTCATATTTGATGTAGATTATCACAATGAATAAGGGTTTAAAGTTTGTACAAATCAAGGTTCTTGTATTAAGAGGGGCCCTGTAAGGGGGTTTTGAGTTTTATATAGGAATACTATTGGAAAACGGAAAATTCTCCTTTTTTCATTCATTTATGACTTTTTTTAATCAGTTTGAGTTTTGAAGCATCTATTAGTCATAACAAATAAGATTTTGTTCGATACGAAGGATTGACTTTCTAAAAGGGGTAGGGTGGGGGTAAAAAAATGGTTAAAATTGAACAATGTCGTAAATCTTATTCTCAACAACCGGTCTGTTAAATTTAATCATATTTGATATAAATTATCCTTATGATTAAGAGTTTTAAGTTGGTTAGGGTTAGAGTGGAGAAGAATTTGGTCACAGACTGAATCTTAAAGGGTCGTAACTCCATGAAAAAATATCGAACCTGAACACAAACATAGCAAGTTTGATAATATTCCAACCTGCGGTTGTAGAGAAAAAGCGTCAACAATAATTTGGTAACAGACTCAATGAAAGGGCCATAACTCTGTGAAAAATCATCGAACCGAAACACAGACAATATGCGCATCTGCACTTGGTAATGATGCATCCTAGCAAGTTTAATAAAATTCCAACATGGGATTGTAGAGAAATAGTGCAGACAATAATTTGGTCACAGACAGAATCAAAGGGCCATAACTCCGTGAAAAATCATCGAACCAAAACACAAAGACAGTATGTGCATCTGTACTTGGTAATGATGCATCCTTGCAAGTTTCATAAAATTCCAACCTGAGGTTGTAGAGAAATAGCCAGGACAAGAACTTGGTGACGCACGCACGGATGCACGGAAGAAGTGGCGACAACATGCTTCCCCCTTTTGGGGGGAGCATAAAATAGTCAATTTTACAAAAGGAAACTTACCATGCTATCGAAATGATTACCTTTTGTCTTCTAAACTTTAAATCGCTAACTAAACCCAAGCTTCTTTACCCATTCAGCAATTGGTGTAAGAAGAACATCTATTCATGAAGTATATTATGACAAACCACATCTCATGAATATTTAAATTACCTGGTGACGTAGTTACCTCTACGGATTCCTTTTTCTGCTAACTGTATAGCCAGGGCTACATACAATATAAAAAAAAAAAAAACAGGCTAAAAGTGTTTTTGATTATATTGCCTGTACTTGTTTTTCGCTTGTACATTCTGTTTGCATAAATATCAGAGTAGCTTGAAACTGGGTTTTAAAAACTATACATATGCCATTTTAATGTAACATAACAGGAAAATAAATTGTATACATCCTTATTTATGGGACACTATTTATCACACTGTCACTGAAACCCTGTATGAACTGTGTATTTGTGGAAAAATGAAAACTATAACCACAGATTTAATGAATTGTGGGCATTTATTATTTCAAAACTTAATAACAGAAAAAGTCATAAATAAAACCTATCTATTTAAAATTATTATAGAATATTGCTTTAAGCTTTAAGCAGTTTAAGATTTTTTAAAAATGAAACAAGATCTTTAACTCAAATGTAAACATTTATTTTGATCTGGTTACATGATGTAACACAACTGCTTGATCTGTGTAACAACTCTCTGTAGAAAGGAACGGCTGTCTAACTGCAGAAAAGTTGTAAACAATACAACAGTGCCTATGGTTTTGTACCCAATGAATATCACACTTCAGTTTTATTTACAACTACACCACAAATATTAGTTAAATGCAAAGTCCCTTTCAAATGTTGCTAATCGGAAACCATTTTTTTACCAAAAATTATTCGATGAGGTCTCATGTTATACTTTATTAACATAGACAAAACTGAACTTTCTTCAAATCAGAGAGGCATAAACATTACAAATACTGGTGCTCTCAAATGTAAAGGCAATGAGGTAGTCTACAGTGTCTATATGTTAAGCAACATTGCTGTGAAGTTTTGTAAGAAAAAGTGTTTATGGGGTAAAACACAATTTTAGAATTTCAATTAACTGATGTTTTAAGTACTACCCCAAAAAAGCAATACACATTTTTTTCTCTTCATAAACACATCAGGGCAGTTTCATGATCCTCAGTTAGCAGTTTTTCAATATTCAGTCATTATTACAATGTTTTAAAAAGGTGTGCTTTCTCCCCATATTACAAAGAAGGTCAGATTTCTGCACTGAGAAACTGTTGTAGATGAACCCATACATACCTGGGGTAGCGCCACAATGATAGACAACATGTTTGGATCATACAACAACATTCAGCTGAGCATTGTACAGTTCGCAGTTTAATACAGCAACGTGGGAATCTAGAGTAAATCGTCAAAACTTTAGTAACAAAAACCTGCATTAAAATCAAAATACTAGTAGACATGAAAACATATGATTTATAAAGATTAACAACAAAATAGTTAAGTATTGAGATATACAACAGTAAATCTACACATCTTTTTATGACATTTTCTCACTTTGTTTATTATAAGAGAGCTCTTGTATTTATTTTCAATGTTAATTGTATCATGTTTTTAATTACTGGCATTATTATCAACTTTTATTCCTCCATTTCTGGAGATTTTAAAAATATTTAAGTTTTACACAAAAGAAATTTCAATATAGATCTATGAAGACAATTATCACAATATGAAATAAAAAAAACAATATATTTTATAAGGTCCCTGATTATATCATCTGTGCATAACAAATGTAAATAATTCTCTTTATTTGTAAAGTAAAGTAAATTATTTTAATCTATTGTTGTCTTCTAAAACTGTAGTTTCAATGATTTATAAACTCATTTAGGTAATTTCACAGAAACGAAACATGAAATGGTTGTAATGTGTCCATGTCAAAGTCGCATCCTTGTTGTATATTCTGATTTCTTAATAACAAAGAAAGTCTTTAAATGTTTCTTTTAATGTATAACACTAGGAAAGACAGTTATTAACCAGGGTGTGTTGTTCTCAGGAAGTTAATAAACTGAGATTTGCTTAGATGTTCGCAGTGACAACAAAATTATATCCACATAATTATCCACTGGCAAGTAAGAATAATAATTGCATGTCTTTGGTTATTACTTCATAAAGATGAACACAGTTCACTTAGAAAACTGAGTATTGAGAGAGTTTCAGTTCTCCAGCCTCATAAATGGCAATCTATTGCAGCTACATTCAAACACTTTATGAAACAGTTCGTCTGAATATTGTGGCTTGCATGTTACACAGTTCATGAATTGGTTTGATTTTTGTGCACAACATTATTTGGCCAAGAACATCATGAATTCAATGGAAGATGTGATATCCAGTGCAGTGAGCCAAACAATTCCTGAAAAGAGCCGAGTGTGGTGCTACAATAAAAATTTGTATATGACATCTCCATTATATAACATGAATATTTATTGCATCACTTCCATTTTGACAGTGATATATAATTAGTTACTGTGAAGCAACCCGCCTGCTTCCTTTGTTTTTCGTCTCTACATTCTATTCGCTTTGCGAGGCCCTGAGAAATAAATCTGCGAGGCCCTGAGAAATAAATTTGCGAGGCCTGAGAAATAAATAGTGGAACACTTATATGATGTTCATGCCGTCTATTGGCAAGCTCGATATATCAAGTGTTTACATATAAGATCATTGGTGTTTTCATGCCTTGCAAAGATTACAGTTATCTTTATTTGCATAATCAGAACTGATATTAGCACTGACCAAACATTTTTATCAAGTAAATTAAGAGACATGCCACATATGGCAATTTATAATAAAATGCTGATGTTACAGTGGCCCCTTCATTATTTGTGTTTCTGATTAATTTCCATTGTTGGTCTTTCAAGTGTACTTTTCGAGGTTCTTTTTCAGGAAATGTTGTTGAAAACAATGTATTGATCAATGTAATGTTCAAGATAATATTTTTCTGAGTATTTGTAAAATATCATTAATAAAGCCATTATTCCATTTTGAACACATCTTTTTGCTTTGGTAAAGTTCAGTAAGTAATAACTGAAACGTAACGTCTGATGCTTACAGTTGGCAAAGCATACAAAGGAAGATATCTTTAGTAGATCTATATATGCTTCTAATGACCTGAACCCAAGTAAACCGTTGACCATGTCTGAGCAGGTAAGGTAGGGGTAAGTTCTGAATGCTTTTTATGCAGAAATGGTGAATAGTTTCTTGGTGAGACATGTCAGTTTTTGTTATATCATTCCATAGTTCACAACCAAAGCGTGTGGCAAAACAATGGAGGTGTAAAGTTTTGCTGCTGGTAATGGGTTGACACCGATACAATAGTGTATATATACTAAAGAGCATTCCCAATACAGTTTGGCGCACAGTGTATGGTATTCTGGATTATACCAAGATGTTTGTATTCTTTGAGCGCCGGATATGGCTAATTTTCAAATGACAGACTATTGTTTTTTGGCCAATGATGTAGTCTCTGGTTATGTACAAGTACAGAACATTTTGATGCATTGCACGAATAATGCCATTTGTTTGTTTAGTGCTGCACATTTTTTAACCGCTTGGTAAGTGATGTAACCATGGATTTATGTATTTTTTTTCTAGCACTAGTAACCATATTGATATGGTAAATTTCATAGAATATCTTTTTTTCAGATTTCTGTGTTATTTTGCAGACAAATGATAATTTTATCAAATGTATCATTAACAAAGTTAAAGGGCATGTTTTCCAGACTTTCTGTTACATGTGATCTGTACATTTCCTTTAGTACTTTCAATGATCAGTTAAAACAGTGTTTTGTTAATTGTTTGGATATAACAAAGGCATAGTGAGTATTTAAGTCAATCTGTACTTGCATAAATAAAGGAAAGTGCTTGGAAGAATTTAATGGAGCTTCTTCTTCAATGTAACACTCACCTTCACAAGAGATCAAAGGTCGTCAATTAGGATATGATGATCAGACTTGGTGACATATATATCCCTCTGATAAATCAGTGATTTGGACCATTGCACATATAGGTTCCTATTATTAAAATTGTCAGGTTATTCACTTCAGGGAGTGCTTGAATATATTTATCTTATGTTTTCGACAGTACAGGCTTATTATTTCCAATAAATTAAAGTCCCATGGGTTAGAAGTTTTATCCCCATTATCAATTGCAGATAGTATGTTGTTCAGTCCGTATACTTTCAATTCAAAAAATTGTACTTTTTCACTAGAACATGGTAAATATACTTGTATAATGTAAAGACTACAGTTTTGCAATGATATTTTAAAGCAGCTATACTTTACACTGAATGTTTCTATAGATTGGACATAAGAGTTAAGTAATCTGTGTTACAGAATTGCTACTCCGTCCTTTCCAAATAGTTTCTAAGTAATCTTGGGTTGTTATTACGTAACATTTCTTCTTTTTTTCTTATTAAGCCTTTAAAAGCAGGACTACTGCGAAATGGCATGTTTATCTCAATTTTCACTGGATCGTCACTTCTTCTAGTAGATGTTATCAGCGTTGCTGGGCGTGTAAAATCTATTAACAGTACTTCAGATTGTTTAGTTGCATAATTGCTTCAAATATGAACACAATGTAACCTGATGTGCTGTTTTATTTTGGGTTCTGTCACATTCAACTGATGGTTTTTATTTATGTTCACTAACTTTTGATAAGTGCATACATTTTTTAAGCGATATCTTCTGAAAATGCCTTTTTAAAGCATGATAATGATTCATTTTGGGACAGTTTTTTTTCTGTTGTTTTAACTTTAGAATCCAACGTTTTCAGATGCTGATTTTCAGTCAACACAATCATTTCACTCAGTTTAAATATTTTTTCAGTTTGTTGTTTTAGTTTTAAATGCATTTTAAGTGCTGATTTCTTTTGTGTCTCAGACTTAGTTATATTAGTTTGTTGTAGACACGAGAACAACTATTTTCATCAAAGCTGTTTGACAGTTTGAGTTTCTTTGGGAAAATGAAGTTGGCTTTTTGAAGAGTTCTTCTATATTGGTAAGGTTACCTTTTAGAAATTGATTTAAAAGATAGCAATCTAGTGTGTATTTGTCAGCGATTGAAAACTTTGAAGATTTACATCCGTCCTTTAAGATTCAAGCTGGTGGATTGTCACAGTGACAGTCTTGTAAGGCCAGTTCATTCCGGTGGAGGGCTCAAGTTTCCTCGCCCTTGACTGTAATAGATCTTTAAATAAATCATGTAGTACATTATCCAAACAATCATGTAGCATAGTGTCTGTTTTGTACACGGTCATAATTCCATCAGACTGTTTTTACCAGTGTACCACCGATTGCCTTCTGTGTCCAAAATTAACAAATCCAGGTAACTCTGGTATGCATATTCAGTATGACTAGTTGGATTGTCTCCCTTATTTACTGGCTGTATGAAGGATTTCAACAGGATTAATTCAGCATAATTTAGAAATGTTTACCCAGATTTCAGAAATGTTTGCTCATTGTCGTAGTCAGAGCTATCAATAGTTTTAACGGAGATTAAGTGATAACTTTCATATTCGTTGAGACTGTGATAATACAGTTTTAAAAAAAACACCAACACGTAGAAACCATTAGTTAAAATTATACCTTAAAAGTCTCCTCCTAATGTTTACTTTCTTACTCGTTAGCTATCATCCAGGTCACATGATTATACGTCCGTAATTCAGGCAATGAAAACTCCCAGCAGTCTCTTTCAGTATATGATTATATACAATCCATATAAACTGCTCACATGTTTGTAACACAATTTAATCCGATCTCCATTATATGCATTTGTCTTTTACCTTTTACTCACGTTTTAATTAATATCTTAATAAGATATTTCAGACTGTTTTTGTAGTCCAATTGTTAATAAAACCATAGAAAATGTCAGTTTGTCAAATAAGTCTGACCGTCATTTACACACATCACAATTTCAGAACCCTCAATCGGCATTTTAACTTTGTTAAACACTTTTATTGAATGCGATTTTTAAAAAAACCAGCTGGCACAAGTAATATTCATCAATTTAATCCTTATATTATTTTCCATCAATTCTAAGTGTACATGTACATAGCCATGTGGTCTAAAATAATGACCATTTAAAGTTGTGGGTTTTGAGACCATTTTGTTCCAGGCGCTATATGTGTGAAAGTGTGCCAGTTACTTACAGAAAGACAGTGGTTAAAGTGCTTAAAGGCTCATACTGATGTGTTCCTCCACCAATAAAACTGGATATGACATATATATATATAATCTATCAGGTGTTGAAATGGTGTTAAACCCATTGTATGTATTCGGTGAAACAGCAAGTTTGTTGACCTTTCAATTATGCAATGTGATGTAAGTGTGTATAGACAATAATCAAATGACAATAACACTTAATTATGTATTTGAAAGTGATATAATAATTATTAGTTATGAAAATGTTATATATATACAACTTCCTAAATGTTTACCATTTCAAAGACACTATCCAGCGCTGTGGTTCCTCACCGACACATTCCACAGTGATGCAAAGTCACATCCACACAAAGGCATCATTACATGGCAGACTGCATGTAACATTACAGAGAAGTCAACAACATATGGAAGTATGGCACATCTTGCACATATGTATACAACTATTTGTTGAAGTTTCTGGGGGCTCTATACACACAACATGACAGCACCTATCTGCAAACAAAATGTAGACTAATTACAATATATTTGAAGTGTACTATGTCTAGGAGCTCTTCTAATGTTAATGTTTTCTAATTGTAATCCCATTTTACAATAATTTAATTAATCCATTTATATCATTAACTACATGTTTAGTAAATATACAGTATGTAATATCAATACAAACTTGACAATTAATTTCCATTATAGTACTTTCACTAAGCTCCAGCTTTTCTACAAATTTAAAGTCGTCTTTAATAAAACACTAGGGTATGTTAATTGGTGTTTTAAATTGTTCATCAACATAATTCTATAAACGTTCCACATGCTGAATTTTTATTATTGTTTATTTATTTAATTGTTTAATCACACAATATGGGACTATTTTAATAGCATTGACCATCAAAATACGGAACTCTCATTTCTCTGGCGGACAGCGATTCCTCGAATAGAAGTGTATAACTTACAGTCAAATCTTTTAAAAAAAAAAAATTTTTGTGTTAATGGTAGCTTATGCTTGTACAATAAAGATAAAGAAATACAAGAGATAAACTTTTAAACTGCACTTTTAATAATGGCCTTGTACACCTGTACTCTATGAAGAAAGTAAAAGAGTGTTTTTTTTACAGTTTCTCCAGAGATTCACCCATTACTGTTTTATAGTTTTGCTTTCATAGTTTGGAACTATGGGCCATTATAAAAATTAGTTAATGTGTCATCCAGTATCAGATCATCAATTTACTGCTACTTTAACCAGTTTTGTACAATTTAACAATGTGGAACTTTGCTCATGCTTAATGTTGCTGGTTTGATCCGAGGAGCTACTCAGTGGCCTCTCATGATTAACAACCAGTACTTGTTTAACCATGGGAGTTCCAACCTGCTCATAATTAACCAGTACTTGTTTAACCATGGGAGTTCCGACCTGCTCATGATTAACAACAAGTATTTGTTTAAACATGGGAGTTCCAACCTGCTCATAATTAACAACCAGTACTTGTTTAACCATGGGAGTACCGACCTTATTCAGGAACCAAACAGAATTGTTGTATTCACTTTTAAAGCTTGTTTTATTTTAGACCACAATCAGCCACAACTGTATCATGAAGACTTAAAACATTTCGTCTTTAATACAAACTACATATATCACTTTGACAGAGTTAAACCAGAACAGATACTTTCTTGTATAGTTGGTATCATTGATCTGACACAAAAGTGACTATTGCTCCATCAACTGGCCACTTGGCATTGTTTGTTCATGTAAATACAATGTAACAAAATGCAGATTTCACTTAAAGACCAATCGCTTGTCTAAGATAAATGGCAGTCCTGGGGAAAATTTGATTGACAGCCTGCTTCAGGTCCCTTGATATTGAAGGGAAAATGTAGCTGAAAGTTTGAACCAATGTACATACATACAAAGTCGGATTACATAATTCAGAAGACTACAAAAAGGAGAAATATTCTTTAAAAATAAACCACTAACAACTAACCAGTGTTTTAGACTCCCCAGACACAGCAACTTGTCAGAACCAAATTATCACAATCTTTAGACTTTACTCAAGCAGAAACACACCTGAAAATAATCATACTCAAATTCAGGATTAGCCTACATAGCAAATGTATATAGATATATATTTTGCTCTGCTTTAAAACTTTAAATATGCTGATGCATAAAGTTGTGTTTGCTTTTAAAACACATTGTAAAATATATAGTTTTGTATTAGCCAATCATGTTGCTATACTGAACAGGTCATGGTCATAATTATGCATGCAGCTCACTTACCTGGCGGCATTCTCAGTAATGACTGTATACTTCTATAGGACATTGTGTCTCATTATCATTCTCTTCACTGATTCAAGTGAGAAAGTTATCAGTTTAATACTTTCAGAGTTTTGGTAAACCTTTCAAGATCCCAAGAAACAGTGATTAGGTTAGCTGTCATCCATTAGCCAGCCTTGATGCTAAATATAAAATTAATCAATCACTTACTTTTCATTCTCTGCAGCATATCATCCATAACAAGAGGCCCATCTTGGGCTAAGTTGCTCACCTTAATTCACCTGTCACTTCTTTATCTGTGTTCACATGGTATTCCTACATAAAAACTCAAGTCCCGTTACTGGGTCCTGATGAATACTACTCATAGCGATCATTTATACCAAATATGATGAACAAATATTGCTTATTTGTTCTTAAGAATATGTTTTTTAGAAGTTTACAATTCACTCTTTTTGGGATCCTGCTGACCAGTACATGTATTAAATTCCCTTTAAAGGACACTGTCTCAATTGTAATGACTAAACAATGCCTCATGGCAGATATCCTATGTATTCTTATAAAATAATCACAACCCTCTTACTGGACCCAAATTAAACCTAGCCACTTTATTTGAACTTGAAACCCCTATTCATAAAGATCATTCAAACCAAATATAAACTAATTTGGTTCAACGATTCCTTCTCCTAGGTATTATTTATGCAAAATATGAATAAATTTGGATCACCAGAAGATTTTGATATGTCACAATTTTATCCATTTTTTCATTTGAACAAACTTCATGTAACAATGCCTTTACACAAAATCTGGTTAAAATCTGTAAAGTGGTTTCAGAGAAAAAGTCGTTTGTAGCAAAAGTTAATGATGGACACAGGGTGATCAGAATAGCTCACCTTAAGCTTTGGTTCAGGTGAACTAATAAAAATAAACATAACATTTACAAATACTTTATAGTAAACACAATATTCATTCTCATTTTAGAAAAACTCTTATTTGTAAATTTCTCACTGGGAAATTATAATTTCTTGCTAAATGATATCTTATTCAGTGTCTTATATGTTGTTAAATCACCAATATACTTAGTTTGCGACTTGTGCAAACTGATAAGCATGGGTATGTTTACATATTACTCAACTGTCTCACCATAGCTTTCGTGGTAATATCAGTAGAGCATCTGCTTAGCACATGGAAGGTGTGGGTTCGAGTCTCTGCTGAGGTCACATATTTCATTGTTATTTAAAATTACATCTGTGTTTAGAGAATCACTTCGATCAAACAAGCAATTTTCCCCTCATGCACAATATGCTACATGTTTCAAGGGAAGTAACCCATCTATCTGTCCTTTTAAAATGGTCCGCATCAAAACATATTAAAGCTTGCAGAACATCATCATTAGGGCTGTAACACAGTATAAAAATGATAACAAACCTGTCAGATTTATGACTATAAGCCTCCGTTTAGAGTACAATATACAGTATAGCATTTTCAAAACTAGACATCAGTCTGAAAAATTGTGGGGAAAAAGCCAGGCCTGATTAGCTCAGTCGGTTACGCGTCTGAGTATCAATCCAGGGGTTGTGAGTTCGAATCCCAGCCTGGCAACAGTCTCTGTGATGACTGATATATGACATTGTGTCTCATTGTCATTCGTCTCTCACTGCTGATTCAAGTGGGAAAGTTATCAGTTACTTGCGGAGATGGGGTGTGCTCTCATACTGGTTAACCTTTCAGGATCCCAGGAAATGGTGGTTAGATTAAATGATCATATGTTAGCCCTCGTGATATATTATGTAGTACTGCAAAACAAAACTTTGAAAGAAGTTATGTAGTATATAACTTACAAGCAATGAATGCAAATCACTCATTTTCAGAAATGGCATAAAGAAAAACACTTACAAGTAATGTACACTTGACAAGCAGCAAACTTTGAATGCACGACATAAGTGTAGGGTCTCATGAATGAAGGAACACTGCATGTACTGTGGATCCCAATTTTTGTCCGGACTGAAAAATAAAATTACCTTCATTATCTCTTTACTGCCCTCTATCCACATTCACAAGTATATAGGCTGTGAGCTGAACAAAAAATTGGTACCATTTTTCTGGCAAATTCCCCCCATGATTATTTGAAAGATAAACATCTCTACACCAAAAATATTCTGGGGGCCATATCTCCGGCACAGCTTAATGTCTGAAAATGAGCAATTCCAAAATGGCTTCCAAAATGGCTGCAAATTTCTTAAAAAATGTCATTTTTTATAATATACACACGATTTTCAAATTTTAACTGCATCATTTTTGCATTAAAATTGTATAAATTTTATGTTTTTTATATGTTAGATGGTATTAGTCCTAATATTTTAACCAGATATTAGGTTAAAAAGGAACTATAGATTTTATCAAAATTAGGTGTTAAACTTCTTTTTTTGGTGAATCACAGCAAAATCAAAGTGGGTGAGGTATATCGCAAAATATTTACACAATTTCACAATTAGTCATAATTTATATACATATATTGGCTAATAATGTTTATTATTTATTTCTAACGAAATTAATTCATGAACACTAAAAATTGATGAAAATGCAAACTTGAAATATTTATACATTTGTTTTAAACAAGAAGCCCATGTCAATCACCTGAGTAAAGGATGGACCCCTGTAGAGGCCCTACATTTGACAAAAGCGGTCAAGATTGATCAAATTTTATACATGGCTATCAGACAATACTAGATGAAAAATATTCAAACTCCATACATTGTGCTTATTAAGACTTTGTAAAAGTTAACCTCTGTGGAAGCCCTTAATTTCACCCCAGCAACACGGTTTGAACAATCTTGATAAAGGACTATCAACCAATTGACATACAACATATCACTTAAAAGCTATATTTACTTATAGCGTTCTCATATTTACTATAGAAGTGTTTTTTTAATACCAGGCCTTGGTAGACCCCAGTCCATTTATTAGAATAAAGAAAACTCTATCATAGGGTGCTGTTTTGTGCGGTGAATATGGGATGATTTCTAAAAAGATAAAAAGAGGTCCTTTTCCAGTCCAATAAAACTTTTTTACACAATTTGTTATGTGGCAAATTTCAGTAAAATCTGTTTATAATATTTGTTTTGAATCAGGGAAAAAGATGACAAATTTTATTTAAATTTGTTTATAATATTTTTGAATAACTGTAAATTGTGTCGTAGAGTAAACTTTGATTTGAGTATTTTGAATAATAAACTTGTTATTTTAACATTAATGATAAACTTTTCTAGTTCGATATTTGCATTTTTTGAATATTTTCGCAGCTTGTCCAACATACTAATCGGATCACTTAATCACTTAAACAATGGTTCAATTTTAGCAATAGAGTCTTGACTTAAAGCAATTATCCGCAAGTGTTTTGACTGGAAAAGCTTGGCCAGATATAAATAATCAGTTTAATCAAAGGTAATCGATCACGTAAATTGATGTAACAACATGTTATGGATGTACAAAATTGCGATTTCCTGGGATTAGTTTAAGCCTAATCGCATTATTTTTATGAAGATAACCCTTTTTCGCAGCTAACATGCTATGAAATGATTGGTCAAGAAATCAACCCTAATTAATATACAGCATTTCATTGGCTTAAACTGACAGGACACTTTTCATTATATAAGATACCTTACTCCAGGTCCAATCTGTGACTCGTTATATTAAATTGTGTAATAAAATTTTATTGGGCTGGAAAAGGACCTCTTTTATCTTTTTAGGTAAGTGATCTTTTCTTGAAGTTTATTTGTGGATATATGTTATTTTATTTTAAAATAAACCTTATGTTCTGCCATAATAAATATACAGTGTGAAAGTTTAAAATATATCTTTGGTATAACAGCTCAGCCAAGATAAAGTGTGCATTTCAATTTTGACTATGTTATATGCATGCTGTAAGCTTCTGATATATCAAATCACAAAATAACATACATTTCAAAATAGGTTTTGAGGCAAGCTTTCCAATGATATATAGTTATAGTTATTTATATTGAATGGTTAATGAATTATGAGACCTTAAAGAACTGAAAATTGCTATTTTTGAGGCGTTATGCTGTTGCACATAAAAAATTGTATTTTTTAAGACACTACCTAAATCCAGTTTCCAATTTTTTTAAGTAAAAATGAATTTTACTAAATAGAGAGCACATTTATGTGTGTAGAATTTTTTACGGACCAACATTTCTCAAAGAATTGTTGAAGTTACATTAAAAAATGTAAACGTACACTTTCGTTATGCTTTTAAGGTTTTTTACCCATTACTATTCTACTTCTTCTCCATATACTGAGCTGGGCTCTCAAAGAACGCTTATCGTCCTTGGGTAGAAGGAGTTGGCGTAGGTAGCGTCGTTGATGTGTTCTTGGAAAAACCTGTGTTGTCCTCTAGTGCAGGTGTCGCTGTGCAGGAGGTACCTGTCTGAGGGGATGTCTACAAGGTCGTTCTGTATCTTGAACATCATAGCTAGTCTGCTGCGTCTTCGGCGACATTCAAGGGACTCCCAGCCAAGGTCTGACGCCATATTGGTAACACATCCTGGGGTCTTCGTAGAATAGTCGTTGAAGGGTTGCTCTCTTCTGCACCTGTTCGAACGTCTGGATGGCAGTGCCAACAGTTTTCAAAGTGGCCGTTTTAAAGAGTCTGGTCACTCATATGATCATCATACAGTTCAGTCCATCATTGATAGGCAACAAGTAGATGATGTATACTATCTACACTAGAGAAATATTCAATTCACATCAATGTTTAAAATTTGACACCCAAGTGTCATTTATTATCAAAACATTTTATGCAAAACAACCACCATCATCTATCACTTCATCATAATCAATCTTCATCTTCGTCAAACGAAACATTGGTGTGGACGAACCGGTCGGTTCACGAAACCACCGTAATTCGTCCCGTCTTGCCGGAATAAGAGCCGATGTACGTGGTACTGTACATGGACAGTTGTATAAGAATTGACCTGCAACAGCAACAGTTAGTTATGTGAATTTCAGACGATACTGCTATCGCAAAATATGTTGTTTCTTTATTTTTGTCAAAAGCAAAACACACATGTATATCTACACATCTCGCAGACGATATTTGGAGCATCATGGGAAATATTTATGTAGGACATTATGACGTCATGCTGCATAACACAAAACGCGTGCTGGCCTATTATTGACTCGGCTGTCATTGAGGCAAACAGAGGCACTTCCAGTATTTGTGGATGTTCAAATGTTCAGTTGATTGTATAAAATGGTGTTTCTGTTATGGTTTCAACGGCCTAACCTAAAAAGGGTACCTGGAAAATCCAGCCCCACTCCAAAACTGCCAAGAAGAATCCGATCCCAAGATTATCTGGCCCCACTTTTTTAAAAAAAAAAATTATAGCAATATTAGGGTTATTTATCATAAACAATGCATACATTATAAGATATCAGGCCCGTAGATCGCGATACGCACATACACACGTGCGTATCATTTGAAATCCGTACAGCGATTTAAAAAAATAGGAAAAAAAGGAAATATGCAATAAAATTTATGCTTATGGGGGTTACGGTCTTAGATTTAGATGTTTATATAAAAAAAATATCAAGCTACTTTTTAAATTTAAATTTAGATTTAAATAATTATAAAAAAATTATTGCATGGTACACTGTTTTAATTTCGCAATCGGTCATGCGTTTAACGAACACTAGGCACGAAACACGATGGGCAAAGTCCAAGAGATCGCTTTTAACTACTCTGCGAAATGGCTGCATTTCAGAACAATTTTAATGCAGACCCTGTAAGTCGTAACGAAATAGAACAATGAACGAAAATGCAATCACTTTGTGAGACAAGATGGATAGATAAAGCGGACGCCCTTAAACATTTCTGTCCGCTTTCAGGGTAATGACGTCTGCCTCGGATGATTTATTCCATCATGGATACTCTAAAGCGGCAAACCACAGAGCTTGCATTTGAAGTTCGTTTTCATCGTGAATTTAGTTGCTGGTCATAAAATGTAATGATTTAAACATATTTTATTGCCAAATGTGTACAAGTACATTGCAATTGGGTCGTGTCACAAGTGATACCCACATTAGTTACAGCCCTTCCCTAAAATTGAGTTAACAAATAACATGAATATGGCTAAACATATATAACAACATATATTAACATCGAGTTGAGTTATTTGTTAACTAATGTTGCCTTTCACAGACATACATACACGCACGCACAATCGCATTACCATCGACACATTCAAAAGATAGAGAGAAAAAGGAAAAAGGAGATGATATGAGAGAGAGAGAGAGAGAGAATTGTTATGTAAGTAAGTGCTCGATTTCGGAGTCGGAAAAAAAAGTATTGTGGGTGAAGTAAATGTGGTTTAAGTTCAGTTTAAACTTGCAAAAATTAAAGTTCACATACTAGAAGCGATTAGACGCGGCAATAAACCCTTGAACTGATCTGAATATGCACATTTTCCTCGTGAGATAAGTTTGCACTTCCACAAAGCAACAACTCTAAAGTAATAATACTGTTATTTTGTAGAGATGTAAACAATTGTTGACGTTGAGCAGTATAGTTACTACAATCAAAGAAAAAATGATACGCATTTTCACATGCATTTCCACAACTACAACTAGGTTCATTTACAATATTAACTCTAAACAAATCATAATTAAGTGAACTGCATTGATACCTTAAGCGTGTATGTATAATATTTAATTTTCTTTTGCCGTGATTGTAATAATCAGGTAATGAAAATAAGAAAATAACGAGTTATTATCATTTGTTATAGCTGTTTTGAACTGTGCCAATGATGATAATTTTCGAACATTAAGATCTAAATTATTCCATGTTCTTATAGTTGACGGCACAAAGGATTTATTCGATAATGTTAATCTGTTATTTGCTATTATATAGTCTTCAGAGTTACGGAGACGATAATGTGAATTTTCCCCTATTGGAGGCGGTATTATGTTTTTAAGATAATCTGGAACAGTGTTATTATGAATTTTATAAAATAATATAAGTTTTTTTACGTTCACGTCTTTGCGAAAGCGGTTCTAAAGACGATTCTTTATAAATATTATATTTACTACAGAATATAGGTAACCCGTAGCTATCCTGGCTGCTTCAAGTTGAACAGATTCTAATTACTCAGACTCTGTCACAGTACAACCGTCGCAAAGTTCACAAGCATATTCTAAGATTGTTAAAATAAAACACTTATATAGTTTTAAAATAGTATTTTTGTTGAGTACGCATTTAAGTTTGCGAAGAACAGAAGCTTTTTTCATACATGATGTAAATATTGAATTAATATGTGTAATCCATTTACCATTATTGTCAAAATGTACTCCTAAGTGTCTATGTGTATTGCTTAATTCCATTTTTGTGTTATCAAACAAAATTTCCAATGCTGGGTTTCTGGTAGTGTTTGAGATAAACAGTACTTCTGTTTTACTATAATGATTAAATGTTGTTAACCAGTCCTTTGACCAAGTATTTAACTTATCTAAGTCAGAATTTATAGTTGTTTCAATTATTTGTATAGAATCTGAAGAGAAGGATAATGATGTGTCGTCTGCAAAAAGCCGTGACAGACAATTAAGATCATCAGCTATATCATTTATATATATAAGAAATAAAAGTGGACCAAGTACAGAACCCTGGGGCACTCCAGCTGATATGTCACCAAGAGATGATGTTTCATCATTTACCAGAACCTTTTGTTTTCTAAATGACATATGGCTTATTATCCATGAATGTAGATTTCCTCTTATACCATAAGCATATAATTTATGAAATAGTCCTTTGTGCCATACTCTATCAAAAGCCTTTGATATATCACAGAAAACAATACAAGTATGCTGCTTGTTTTCAAGAGCTCTGCATATGTTATCATAAATTTCAATAAGTTGATAAACTGTACAATGTTTAGGCATAAATCCAGATTGATATTTATAAAATAGTGAATTATCCAGCATGAAGTTATGAATATAGTTAAACACAATACGTTCAAAAACTTTTCCAACACAGGAGAGCAAGGATATAGGTCTATAATTAGATATCTCGTGTCGATCACCTTTTTTAAATAATGGAAGTACAGTTGCTTGTTTCCATGATGAAGGGAATTGTTTGCTGTTTAAAGATAAATTAAACAAAATGGAGTGGGATACATACTGATTGAGCTGTGTTTTTCAACATGTTATGGCTAATAGTATCACTACCAGAAGCTTTTCTTAATTTTAGATTGTTCAAGATATCCATTACGTCAGTTTGTTCGACATGTATTGTATTTAGTGTATTTAAAGTTCTTTCTTCAAAATTAGGTAAACTTTTATTTTGATCGTCAATAGATGATATTGAACAAAAATATTTATTTAATAATTCGGCTTTACACTTATCATCCATTATTATATTATTATGACATTTGTCAATGAGAGGTGGGATAATATTACTAGATCCTGAATCTTTCATAAGTTTACGAATCAGTTTCCAGTATGATCTTGGGTCAGAGTAAAAATATTGGTCTATCATACCATTAATATTTTCAAAAAAAGATTGTTTTGCGTATTTTTTCATATTATTTACTTTGTTCCTTTGCTGTTTAAATTTTATTATATTCTGATTTGTACTTGATAATCTGGACTTTTTGTGCAACTTATCCCTAAGTTTCATTTCATGTCTTAATTCCGACGTCATCCACGGTTTATCATTTTGACGAATAATTACAAGTTTATTTGGAATACATTCTTCAGCCATATCTAAATAGTTTGAAGTAAAAGCGTCACAAGCTTCATCTATATTACTACATGATGTTAAAACATCAGACCAGTCAGTATCAATTATTTTCCTATTTAAAAGATCAAAATTTGCCCTTTTGTACAACCATACTTTTCGTTTGTATGTTACTTTTAATAGTGAATCCATTTCAATATACACAAGAATTGCATCGTGATCGCTTTTGCTACGATCGATTTGAATAACAGATGATTCTACACATTTTAGATTATTACTAATGATGGCTATATCAATAAGACTCGTACTGATTTCTGTTGAACGCGTAATGAGTACCACTCTGTGTGTGTGTTTTTTGCAAAGTAAAACCTGCGATCTTATCGTGTCCGCAACACAAGCCTGTGTTCTAACTTTTCAATTAATTGGCGAATAGAACGAACCATTAGTATGTGGTGTACTACATCACAAAGCCGTCTCCCTGGCAGCTGGTGTTGGTATCGAACCATCAAGTCCCCGTGTATTCGGTGAACGCGCACAACAAAGATCAAACGACTTTTGAGAAATGGAGAATCAACATGTATTACGTTGCTTAATACAGGTTAATTTACTCTGAAAGCATAGAAATGGGAAATAGAAAATATGCTTAAGACAGGTGGCTGCTTAATAAAGGTGACCACTTACACAGGTTTGACTGGTTTTTCAATTCAATTAAGAGAAGAGCACAATTTTGTTTGATATCTATTTTCAGTCTTGTAGCTATCAACTAGAGAATGAATGTATGGTAGATTAACCATCACATGCTTCTTACTTTTACCATGGAATCTTTTGATATCAGAAAAACATGTTAAGTGTATTATTTTTCAGGTAGACCTATGGGGAGGAATCAGTTATCGCGGCAGGACGTACTGCTGTATCTTCACAGGAATATTGGATTCTGTTTTCTATCAGAAGATACTCCAAGACAACTTACTGCCCTTTGTTAAAAAGAAATTTCCAAATGGGTATAGACTGTACCAGGTAAAATTTGGTTTCAGATAAATTCACCCTTGCTCTCTTGTCCGTCAACAAATGTTGTCAGCCAACCTCCCTTTTTACAATTTTGATAAGAAGATTCACTATATGCCTTGAGTTTCTAAAGATTCAGTTTAAATGACTTGACTATATAGGCTTGAAGACCAGAAGGCACAAAAAATATTATTTTAATTATCGGTAATTTGCTTCATTTTAATACTGAATATGGGGCTTTAAGTGTTACCCCGTTGGTTCAGTCGATATCACATCTGAATATCAATTCAGTGGTCGTGGGTTTGAATACACGCCAATCCAATCTCCGTGATAACTGATAAACAACATCGCATGTCACTGTCACCACTGATGTAAGTTGGAAAATTATCTGTTGCTTGTGGATATGGGTGTGCTCGACTACTGGTTAACTTTCCATGATCCAGAAAAGAGTGGGAAACTTTAATGCAAAAATAATTTATGCTAAATCAATTCAAATTGGTATTCTAAATATAATCCGCCAGTGTGCACCAACACCGGTTGCCATATACCACAGTTATACAGGTAAAATCTTACCGGCGCACCTGAAATAAATTCGCCAATCTATATGGGGCGTAATGACGTCAGAGGGGACCAACCAATCAGAATAACCGAACAAAATACCGCGCCAACCTGTCATCTTGTCATTCGCTGTAAACAAACATGGCTGATCGCATTTATGATTATTAGAAATCCGCAATTAAGCGCTTACACACGGCAATATGGGAAAACAGTGTTCGTTCAGAAATTGTAGGAAATCAACATGTAAAGACAGTGTTAGTTTGCATAAATTTCCAAACAGTAACTTGTTGAAAAATGCATGGATTGAAATTGTGACACACGTCAATAAACCTTTCAACGATAGGAGTGGGAAAAGCTGGACATATTCTCAGAATGCATACGTTTGGATCATTTTATTGGAAGTGACTATGACAACACATATATTACAAAAAGAAAACTTGGAATAAATGTGACACCGATTCTGAAGGAGGGAGCTTTGCCGCGAATTCGCGATATTGACGGTGTTGCAGATACGGAAATATTGAACAGTGAACCACATGGAAGTTTTCTAAGTAAAAGTCATATTAAATATCAATTATTTTGTTATATTTTCTTTCTACTGCTTTAAATGTTTCCATCGGAACACAGGTAGCCTCGTTTATATGTATTTTGTACACTGGTTTATAATAGAAGTTCAGCGAGATATACACCGGATATCTGAAATATAATTAGACCGACTGACTGAGGGACAGGGGACAACAAAGTCTCATTTAATCGCCGCAATAGCGGTGAGACTAGCCCCTTTACGTCTCATTTCCATCCGAACAAAACCAAGTGGAAAATTAGACCACATACATACGTCTTTTTCGAAGGCAATTACTGCATAAACAATCGTTAATTCCTTAAAACGGTGATTTATAATGATAAAATAATGAATAATAAATGCGTGCTATGCAAAAAAACTGTCCTCTGTATTTTGATAGACGGTGAATATGACCAAGACATTCGAATTTACCTTGTTTTGCTGTCATTTAGCAGCCATTTTACATAAGTGGAGTTAAATGCGAGCTAGATCCGAGCTACTGGGTGGAAACATGTACATGCGAAATCAGAACTTCGGCAGATTGAGTCCACCCATAAAAAAGCGAATGGAGTATGCACGTAGAGGAGGATCAAATAATTTTTTTTATAAAAATCGTTCGAAGACATGCTTTTATATGCACTAGGGACAACATACTTTTTGATCTTTCACCATTTTGAATGGCAGTTTTTTTACTGGTAAAATAAAGATCAAGTTCAAATGGGGTCAGTTGATCACAAAACATCTGGTCATATGCACTGGGGTTAATAACTTCATGGATGGGTGCATAAGTAGCACAAAAAACATAGTATTACTGTCAACCCTCTCTGTGCAATATGCAGGGTAATAAAGCTTCAATAGTTCACAAGCCAGTGTACATTACCAACAGGAAAACAGCAGGGGTCATTAATTACCAGACATCTGGTTATGAACTGGTGTAAATACCTTTATGGATGAGTGGACAAGTAACACATAAACACCATTATTACTGATGCATTATATCTCTGAAATTGTTATTGGCTAATGTTGAAATTGCTATATAAAATTTCTTATAAAAACATGCATGCTATTTTTTGAGAAATAATAATCTTTATAATAATCTCATAATAACTGGTTGTTGGTTCATTCAATTATAACAAAGTATTTATAATTGAAAACTGATGGTCCAGTACAGTTGTAATTACATGTGTTTGATATAATTAAAAACTGGTATAAACTTAGTTTAAAAAAGTTTTAGTTTGTTTGTTCTGCTCCAACCTACTATTTTTAAACTGGGTAGGTAGGTAGTTTTTTTTTGTTTTTTTGCCAGATTTATTATTGACATCTAAAACCAAATAAGACTGAAATCATAAAAGAGTAGGTAGGCAAACAAACTTTTTTAAGGACGGCCCTGGTGGACTTGCATGCATTGACACAAGCTCTGAGCTTACTTTGCAATCAAGATAAAATCAATCAGTATTAACACATAAAAAATGAATTCTGAGTGTGATTACACCCTAAGCCACTTTTTTCAAGTTCTACAAGAATGGACACAAAATGTTGTATGTTAGATCACATTTGACTATGGTTTGTGAGTTAATTTTAATTTATACTGATATTTTTTTCAGACCTGAAGTTCATTCAGTATGTTATTTGTTATAACCTGTCCTTTCTTTCCCATTAAAAGTTTGCATTAGTACCTCATCCAATGAATAATTTCTGATAACTATTTTTATTATAGCAAGAGTCACATGAGCTGATGAACTATGATCACCTGCAGTCATCAGATAGTTGTTCTCTGGCGATAAAACCACCAACATCTACCCGGGAAGCAACAGTGACATACTCAGTAGCCTCCCAGTCACTAACCACTTGTACAACAACAGTGACATACTCAGTAGCCTCCCAGTCACTAACCACTTGTACAACAACAGTGACATACTCAGTAGCCTCCCAGTCACTAACCACTTGTACAACAACAGTGACATACTCAGTAGCCTCCCAGTCACTAACCACTTGTACAACAACAGTGACATACTCAGTAGCCTCCCAGTCACTAACCACTTGTACAACAACATTGTCTTATTCAGGAGCCACCAGCTCGACAAGTGTAGTTTGGGACAAATTGAGACCTATAGCCTCAATTCAAGTAAGTATATAGTATATACATATATGTTTTTTGTTACAAAAATAAAGAATAACATGGGCACATTCACATTAAATGCTCTTTTATTTTAGAAATTTGGCTGCTCTATACATGTTTTATTAATATATTCACTTACAATGAGAACATAATAAATAGGTGTCTCATAACACAGGTTTGACAGAAAAAAAGAGTACATTTCTATTTAAGATTTACTAACAGTTGCTGATTTATCAGTACTGCACCTTCCTTTGAAAATTTTACTAATTGTTTGTTCTTATTACTAAATTTATTATTGTATATACATACAATAACATACATGCAATTATATTGAAATTTAGGTATAATCATCAACAGTCATTGTTTCAAATTGAATCTAAATTCTAAATTTTTGTTTTCTTCTGATTAACTTGCAAATGAGCATGAAAATCTAGTGTCTGTGTGTTCGATGGGGTGCATAATTATGTGCAAGTGCGTGAATGCATGCATGTAAGCTTGGTATATTTGATATATGTATTGTAAATAAAAGAGGGCCTCATAGAAGATTTGTAACTAAATGTAAATGAAGACTGTTATGATTACCACATACACGTATCTCACCAATTAGATTATTCCACATGTGTGATGAAATTCAGTTGACTATGAAAATGATAACATTAACTAGACATGGTGCTGTCACTTTATATTGATATTATTATTTCCAACAGTTAGATTTGAACATTTTTGATGGGGGACTTGAAATCAAAATTTGCTTGTCTTGTCTACAGGTAGCTAAGAAATCAGTGTCAGAGGTAAATAGCGGTAGCAAACATCACGTTGTTAAAGAAAAGGTTATTGAGAGTGAAGGACTTGTGTCAACAAAGAAGAAGAAGAAGAGAGACAAGCTATATTTAACTAAAGGTAGAATAAGTTTATGTTCATCAGCCAATTTTATCTTTATTAAAAAGTTACATTATCTTCTCTTAACTCATTATTTCTACATAGAAAGGCTGACAATATTGTTATTCATTACTTAAATAACATTTAGCTCCAAGCTGTTTTATACCGCAGCAGTGGTCTAGTGGTAGAGTGTTCGTCTGACATGCAGATTCTTGTGTGTTTGATCCAGGCTGGGTCATACCAAATACTTAGAAAATGGTACTAGAAGCTTCTTGCTTGGCATTCAGCATTTAGAGGAGAGTTCTAGGACTGGTCGGCCTGGTGTCAGTATAATGTGACTGGTTTGGGAACCATAACCTGTATTTGCGACATGACACTCCGGTGTGGCAGTAGTTAGGCTACTGTCTCAAGTAGACATCTTCATGATATGGCTGAAAAAAAAGTTGAAAGTCGCCCAAACATCATACAACAAAATTCAATTATATTTTGTTGAATTTACTGCATAAATGGTACTTATTTTTCATAACCTATAAAAAACCGCTATAAAATCTGCTAAAAAGGATCCCATGGAAGCAACAAGCATAGTCAAAAATAGCCGAGTTGGATTTTATTGAGTTTATACATGCTTTGTGTTATTGCATCATTATAAACATATTTATTTATTGATCAGAGACGCAGACAGTAAATAACAAAGATGGAAAACAATGCAACACTGCCTCACAGACTGATGGACTTAGACCAGGAACCAGGGGGTCAAAATCGTAGTACCCGAAAGTAGTTCCATACAAAATTGACTGGTCATTCAAGATGGTGTGAGTGTGAAAATGCACTTGACAGGTACTATTGCAATGTGAACTTGTGAAGGGAATACATTTTCCCAGAGAATGGTGCAAAATTGAGTGGACTGGTAGTTATAACACACAGATGGGACTATTTCTAAGACAGTAAGAATTTTGCATAATTTGGCTGATTTGACCTCTGTATGTGAAATAGGGACACCTACTTTCGCTTTGAGCAAAATTGTGAAATTAGAAGCAGTTAATGCCCATGTTTTAACTGTTTTTTGTGTTCTGCTTGAATTGAATATGAATTCTGGAAATTGTCAATGAGTTTGGAGTACAACTGTAAGTGTGACAGTCTCTTGTGCTAATATTACGGTCTATGTGAAATTAATGGTGGTCCAGCTTCTGATGCCCTTCCAGCTGACTCTCTTTGTAAAACTCCAAAAAGAAGGTGTTCCACAAGAAGGCCCCCAACAACATCTGCAGATCTCCCTTTCTTTTCCACTCCAAAGCGGCTTAAGATGAACACTCCTAACACTACCTTTGGCAGTCCAAGTACAATTAATAACTCGACAGATTCACCATATGTGGCATCAGATGAAGAGATTGACGAAACCATTGAAAGTGAAGTACATGGGTAATTGTTTTTTGGATAACTCAGTACCTTAAATGTATAGTTTCATTTGGAGTCAGTTCAGTAAAACACATTTTACAGTCATTATTAATTTTGATAGGGTAAATTTTCTTGTTGCAAATACAGTAAACATGCAATATATTTCATGTTTACAGTCACAACCATACTTAGAATCTTATTTAATTTGTCATTGAAGCTTGACTGCTGGTTATGGTATATATTATCAGTAGCTGCTAAAATTAAAATTTGTTTATTTGTTTTATATACACATGTTATATATGGATATTGTATTTAAAAAGTAAAAAAAAATAGTGTAAATGAGATCTGCGCCATTGTACTGAAGTTTGCATTGTTCTGCTGTAAATACTGCAAATAATGTTATGGTAAAAGTATAATAATAGATATTAATGGTTTATTGTATATTGACTGAAATTTTTATCAAATGCAGCTTTACTTGCATGGGGAAAATAATATTGAAAATCGGTTAAGATTTAGTGTCACAAAACTGTTTTCTCAATGCAGTTAGTGCAGACAATTATGTTTTTAGGGTGCTTATGAAAAAATATTGAAGGCATTATGGAATACTTCATGTTGAGATGGTAATAAGACTTTGAAATTTTTGTCATAGCATATCTTTTTTCTCTCTGTTACAGAACCAGTCCAGTAGACGACAGGAAATATATAGTGTTTGAAGACAGTTTGTTGTCACTGTTCACAGTCTGTCTAGAGTGCTTTTCATCAACCAATGTGAAAGTGAAACAGGTTATGGGGTCCTTTATTTTTCTATTCATCAAGAATGTTCGTGTGGCTGGAGCAGGACTTGGAGATCCCAACCGTTTATAGGGAATATGCCAGCTGGAAACCTTATACTTAGTTCAGCAATTCTGTACAGCGGAAGTATCCTTTCAAAGACTTTAAGTGTTTTCGAGCATGCAAATATTCAAGCGATTAGTTCAATGACTTCCTTTAATCACCAGAGAGCATATCTCCTTCCAGCAATAAACAAGTTGTGGGAGAAGAAGCAGCACCATATTATTGAAAGTATTAAACACAGTGGCCCTGCAGTTAGTGTTGGGGGAGATGGCAGAGCTGACAGCCCAGGACACTCAGCCAAATATGGATCCTACACAATGATACACCTGGTTAGTGGGAAGGTGCTTGACATGCAACTTCTACAGGTACAGTAATACATGTTATATATAGTGATGAATTGTTGGTTTCATTTAAATATATTTTTATTTCATCGAGTAAGCACGGAAGTTATATGGTCACGAGTGCCGTAGACAGAATGAGCATTTTCATGAGTGAAATTTTTATTTATTTCGATAATCGTTATCATTGATTATTTCACCTTTGAAAGGGGACATTGTTAAAAACATTTAATTAAGAAATCTACATAAATTTTCAAAATGCATACAAGAATAAAAAAACACTATAAACTGTTAAATTTTGCAAATACTGGTATTTAAACAGAGGTTGTACTGGTGAAAAAAGTACATAATTATGTTTCAATTTATTTTTGATTTGACATCCTTTTGTTATGAAGCAGAAAATGTATATTTTTAGAAATAAACAAAATGAAACAGCATTATAAAATGTATTTTCGAGTACAACATTGATTAGTATAGGGTAGGAAGGTTCAGAGGTAATCATTTAACATCATAACTACTTTTTAATAAAGATAACCATGTATCAGTGTACAGTCAAACCTGTATAAGCAGTCACCTGTCTTAAGCAACCATATTTTCTTATTCCTATTTCTATGCTTTCAAAGTGAATTAACCTGTATAAGCAACAACCTGTCTTAAAAGGCCACTTTTGCTCCTTCCCTTGACTGGCTGCTAAAGACAGGTTTGACTGTAGTCCATATTTTAATGAAATGAATTGAAAATTACAAAGTACCAAATAACTGTTGTTAGTTTGTGTTGACTCTATTTTAGAAATGTGTATGTTTCAGAGCAATGAAGTCAATGGCAGCAACAACATGGAGAAAGAAGGGCTGTTGTAGCTTTCCTGAAGCAGCAGAACCTGTCTTTTGCTACCATTGTTACTGACAGGCACCTGCAGATACAGAAGTGGGTTCGAGAAAACTTGTCGGGTGCACGGCTTTTCTACGATGTGTGGCATGTTGCTTAAGGTAAGGTTTCTTTACAAAACAATTAGTCTCCTCAAACAATAATAGCTTATCTTATTGACGTCAATTTAGTGTACAGTCAAACTGTATACTGTCTTAAGCAAGCGGTCAAGGGAAAGTTCAAAATCGCTTGCTTAACACAGGTTGGTGCTTAATAGAGGTTTTTCCAACTTATAACATATATTTTGGGTATAAAAGTAAAAATAGAATAATAATACTAATGTACATTAATGTTAATAATCCAATGTTTGTTGAACTTGGGTTTTTCCAACACCAAATTCCTCAGCTACTAGCCGAGTACTTTTCCCACTTTCTAAAAGTTTGATGACTTTAATTCGGTCATCTGATGTTAGAACTTTTCTTAGAAGACATACTGAAAATTAGGTTGAAGACTGTTTCAGCCTGTCACTGTAAATAATAACTATAGAATGGTAAGAATTAAAATCAGACACGCACTTAAAGATAAAATTTGCTCATTTTCACTCAATCGAATTTCAAAACAATTGGCCGAAATCAATACAATGCACGTAACAAACAAGGAAATTAACGCATGACAATATGACCAATTCTAGATAAAAACACAGTTATAATTACCATTACCACTTTAATTGATGACCAAACAAATAACAATTAATCTTCTCATTGTATGTCTCCTTTGTTGACTCTTATTTGTCCGTTTTTAAATTAAATACAGCCTAACGAATAACCAAATAAAAGTTGATTATCTGTTTAATATTTCGCGTACATGTTTTTCTGTATAAAATCTGTAAACAATTCCATGATATGAGCGGCCATCCTAAATTATTTATTTTTATCTCTCTTTGTTATTGGCATTCACACCAGCCAAAAATGCACGCTTATACAAGGATTTTGAGTGAAAATGGACAAATTTAGGCGGCGATTGGCCGCGTTAGACAAGTTCAGGCATAATACAGGTCAATTATAGAATGATTTTCATCGGGGGGGAAATAAAATGGCCGCTTAACGGAGGGACACGCTTAGTATGGGTGCCATTTTGTACAAGTTTGACTGTAGTTTTTTATTTTTCAATTGAAAATACTTTGCAAAAATAAAATTATTTTTATAACCTGTATTTTCTTTGCAAACTTAAAACTATTTCATAAGTATTTGCCTCAGTTGATTCATTATACTACCTCAGTCTATCAACCTATTGATATGCTGAAATTTTGTTGAAAGTGATTCCTATGCTTTATGAAGTTGCTAATATCAAGTTTCACATATATCTTTATTTGTCCTTTTAAATATGTTGAACTTTACATCGTTCACTCAGGTTTAAAGAAAAAGCTTCATGTGATTGACAGAACAAAGGGCGGTGAAGAAGTTGGTGCCTGGATACGATCCATAAGTAATCATTTGTACTGGGTTGCTGCCTCGACACCAGATGGAGATGGAAACATGATGCTGTCCAAGTGGAAATCTGTGGCCAACCATGTCCAAGACATCCATGAGGGTCATGATGGAAAATTTACAGAGTGCGCCCATGGTGAAATTACCAACAAGAAGTGGTTAAAGCCAAGTAAGTAAAAATGGTCCCAGTTATTTTAATCAGACAAGAGCTGATAATATCTATTCAGTACTTATTTTGTTTATAAACATGTTATTGGGATGGCAAAGAATGACGTTTCCTCGAATACGAATAATCATCTTCATATCCATTAGTGTTAATTTCAAGCCATATATGAACAAAATATAAGCTTAACTGGTTTTAATTCAATTGGTATCAACAGCACTGGATTCACAGATGTTAATTGTGCATATTTATTGAATATTTAGCAACATTTTTATGCCAAAAAAGACGATCAGTTAACCTAACCATGGTTTCCTGGGATTAACCAGTACTCTAGCACACCCCATCTCCGCAAGTAACTGATAACTTTCCCACTTTAATCAGTGGTGAGAGACGAATGATAATGAGTCACAATGTTGTATATCAATCATCATGGAGACTGTTGCCAGACGGGGATTCGAACTTATGGCCCCTGGATTCATAGTCAGACGCGTAACGGACTGAGCTAATCAGGCCCGGCTTGTGTATATGAATACCTGCAACAGAAGTACCTAAACTGTAGAGATAGGTAATTGGTTAACAATTGTTTGATGGGTAATCAATATTCAGTTACTAACTCAATCTGGAGGTATATATAAATGAACTATCAACAAGCTTTATTACATAATTTCTCAGTTGCCACATATTAATTATAGTGTTTTAACATTTGTGTCATATAACTTCAGTACTTTTTTTCTTTTAACAGGTACATTTGCCTGTTCTAAAGTTGAGGACCTGGTCACAAACACGGGGCTATGTAATGATGTGAAGAAATTATCACCAATACATCAGACATCTGAACTGGAGGCCTATCACAGTCTCGTGAACCAGTTTGCTCCCAAGATGATAGCTTTCTCTTTCCATGGACTTTTAGCAAGGTAATATTCCTTTTCCAAGTTCAAGATTAATTTCTTGTTATGATTATGACTTACAAAAAACTGGAGACTGATTGGCCAATTTAAAAACTAACTTTGTTTGATGCCAAAAAAGAAATTGATGAAGAAGCCAACATAATTAAAATTTATGGGTTTTTTTAAATTTCAGAGATTTCTCACACAGTGAAGCACTGTTATAATAGTTTAATTCAAATGGTATTTTACTATTATTTGTCATAAAATAAAAAGTATTGGGTCCAGTGAAATATCATTATATAATTTCACTTGTGAACAACGGAACTGACATGCTCACTTGTGACTTTACTACCACCCTTTGTTTGAGTTATTTATGTGTTTACTTGCAAAAATTTTTTCTGAAATGTTGATATACAGCTTAATTGTTATTATCATTTTACAGGTTGAAGTTGGCTGCACTCCAATTTAACGAGATCCTCAAGAGAGAAGAGGCACGTACCAAAAAAGAAGAAATTCGCCACATAACAGTTTACCCTAAATTTAAAAAAGGAGAACCTACTGTACGAGTTCAGAAAGATGCCCAGACATTTAAATATGTACATGAACTTTATGTGGAAGTAGTGTACTCGGTATAACATCTCAAAAGTCGGCAAAAAAGGAATATTACACCTCCAAACCCAGCCCCACCTCCCTTGTGTAGCAGTTATTCAAAATTAAACAAACAAATGGCCATGCAAACTTTAACAAGCCGATTTGTGAGGACACCACGGGAGAAATTATACCATGACCTATGTTGTGGTCCTAGTCCTATGATCAAATAACAATATAGAAATATATTTTGAGATATGTATTTCATTTAGGAAATTAATGTTAATTTAGCAGAGCCAAGATGGTTTAAAAATATGAGAATTCATAATATATAAGCCAACCTGAAGTTCCAAGGTCATGGGTGTGATCCCACATCGGTCCAAAATCATCATGTGAGAATGTTTGTCAGTAACTTCCAAAGGGATCTATTAAAAGTCATTTTTGAACTTCCTCCACTATAAAACTGGATATGCCATATTGATTAAGAAACCTTTATGTGTGTAAAATGAAGTTACACCTTCAGATGTAGAAATCTCTGTGGTAGATTTGTGTAAGAAAATGAGCTGTCTCAAAATGACTTAAATCATACTGCTTTGGTCATGGGTTCAATCCCAGCTTGGTACAAATACTTTGTGAGACTGTGAGATATATGTAAATGTAATCAGTTACTGTGTGCACTCTTTTTTATGTACATTCATGGTTATTTTAATTTTAATCATAATATATAGAGTAAATTCAACTTTATCATTTTATTGAAATTTTTGGTTCAGGAATTAGCTGTCTTTCGGTAAGGCCATCCTCAAAGAAATGTTCGTTTGCTGTGCTCAGACCCAGTATTTTTCATGTAGGCAGCTATTTTTTGTCACATTTTGATTTTATAAAAATGAACAGAAATAATGAAAATAATTTAATGTTTTGAAAGATGGGTAGCTGCAATTTGAGTGTGTAGGTAGCAAACAATCTTATTTTAAGAATGGTCTAATAGACACTACCATTTCTATTTCTTTCATCAAAATGGAAATTTAATTCTTATTGAAGTAACTATTCCAACTCCTAAAATACATTTGTACATGTATGATGTAAGGAGATACTTGCAAAAGTAGTTTTAAATATTATATGAAAGTCAGTTCATTCTTTATTCAAAATATTCTGGTAATTATTCATTGGGAATTAACAAACACATTATAATTGTTTACGCAATTTGAAGTAATTTGTTAAAGGTGTGAATGTGCTTATTGTATTTATATGCTTGTATAGTTTATGTATATATTTATGTATTTATTTTTCAATATTGAAGGGCAATATAATTGTTCTAAAAATAAATTCATTCTTGTTAACAGAAATATAATCTTTACTTTTTTTGTGTCAAAAACTGTGTATGTGGAGTGCAAACAACATTACAAACACTATGGTTATAAACAGGTAACTGTTATGTAAGTTTGGTGAGAATCCAATAATAATTTCGAGTGTCAGTAAGGACACAACAAAAAGTTTATAGACGGACGACAGACACGGTGAGATCAGATTAGGTCACCTTGTGATTTAGTAAGGGGAGTTAAAAAAGTTATGAATATATATACATTTATGTTGAGAAATATTCAAAGAAACATTCTTTCGTTTATAATGAATGCTATTTAATTTGATTATGATAAATCAGCAAAGTAACTGTTAATGAAAAGAATGTCCTTTTTATCCAGTAAAGTGATGGCCTGTGTAGTTGTCAGATGGAAACTCATTCCGTATCCTTACAACAGCACAGGAGGGTAATACAACTATTACTTCCTTGCCCAGAAACCCCCCAGTTCCAACACACAAACTGTCTGTATGCTGTGTAACGAAATCTCCTGAAAAAGTTCAGGATAATAACATATCAGGGTATGTGTCACTTTAATAGAGGATGATCATTCACATAGCTAGAATACAACTAAATATATAATCACCATAGAAGCTTTACATTGAATGATAAAAGTCAAAATGATTGAAAATAATCAGATGTCGGTTGACTATGGGTGAAAAGCCCGTGAGCTTGAAATATGTAATTCAATAAATCAGAAACAAATCCTTCAATAAAACAGTCGCATAATCTATTAAAAACACAGTTGTAAATTGTAATGTGTTGATGCAGAGTTATTTACAACTGATTATTTTTTTTGATGTTTTAAAATCAATAAAAGAAAATATCAGTAAAAGCAAAACATGTTAACAAATGAGAGCAGTAACCTATTCCAATAATATTTTATTGTTGACTAGTTGCAATATAACAATGATAACTCCTTCAGAACTGCCAATTTCTACCCAAATTCAATATAGTCCTTCCACAAGTGAAAATGAAGCATGTTTTTAAAAACAATCATTTACACAGAACACTGTCAATAAATTGGGATGAGCTAAACATTTTTTTCTGGTAAAATATACCATATGCTATAAATTGCTGATCAATGTAAACACAATATACAAAAAGAGCTGGTATAACCAGGGAATAAAAAAGGTCTGAGGTCCTGGGTCCTGTTTCACTAAACATCAACTGAGATTTTCCTCAACTCAGAATTCTCAATTTCTCTAAAAGACTGCTTAAACCCATTGCACTTTAAATGACCACACAGGCATGAAATATAAAAATGACACAATGCATATTGTATCAGTAAAATTTGGACCCTTTCTAAAATCCTTGCGGAATTTTTCATAAATAAATGCTGTATACAGGAACTTTATTTACATGAATGCTGTATACAGTCAAAACTCAACATCACTCAAGTAGATATGTTTAGCCATTTCCAACTATTCCCTTTCTTTGTGTATGAAAATAAATTCCTTTTTTTCTGGACATTTCTTGATATCATTGCAAATGTCCTGGTATTTAGTGATTGTAAGTAAATTTTATGAATTTCATTTGAAATCAATCCGTCTCAACTTATATCTAACCTATGTGGGTACGGGTAAGAATAGAATCACTGTTGATTGATATGAATCCTCCAAATAGGTGTCATGTTCATTTTTAATTCTATTTCTCATCAGCCATTGCATGTATTTGATTGAAACTTTCAACCTACGCAATATGTTAAGAGCGATAACTCTTGTTTATTTGGATTGGTCATCAATATCAAGCAAAATTTTGACACACAATTCGATAAATTAAGAGCTGCCTTATGCCACTGCTCTTATCAATCTTTTTGTTGCTCTGTATACCTGTGTTATGATAATTGTACATTACATCTATGTCATATTTTGCAATCAGTTGCCAATGTTTTATTTTCAGAACAACGATTCAAAACTTAATTTTTAAGCAAGTCGACAACAGCCTGGATGAGTGAAGTCGGGTTTTTAGATAAGGTCATGAAAACACCAGTTTCTTCACCAGATTTAAATCTCAATGAGTAATTGTGGTCAGCTCTTGAAGGCTATCTACAGCGTCATGTCAAACCCAGGAAGAAGGACGATGTGGCTGCAGGTATAAGGACATACTGGGATTCCTTGACTGCAAGTGAATGTGGCAGGTTCATTGACCATATACAAAGAGTTATACCACAAGTGGTACTGAATCGTGGCAATGCTACAGACTTTTAAGACCAGTAATCGGGATGAAATCAGAGATTGTGTCTTAGACATGTATATGTAGTGTTAATAATTGTCAACTCAAATTATAAGACACAAAAATAGTGCTTTTTGAGATAATGTGTATCAAACATACAAATAGAATAATTAGCTAGCCTTATAAGGAAATGCTTTCTTGATTACTACTACGACAACAGGAGTCTTAGACCGCCAATGAATGTGGCAGGTTCATTGACCATATACGCAGAGTTGTACCACAAGTGGTACTGAATCGTGGCAATGCTATCAATTTGAAGACCATTAATCGGGATAAAATCAGAGATTGTGTTTTAAACATGAATATGTAGTGTAAATAATTGTCAACTTAAATTATAAGACACAAAAATGACGATTTGATATAATGTGTATCGATACACATACAAGTGTCATAAATCGCTAGCCTTGTAAGGAAATGCTTTCTTGGTTACTACTAAATTGAAACTGGCAAACACTTTGGTAACTAAGGGTGAATCAGAATTGTGATTTGCATGATCCCACTGGGGATTAAACAGTCAAATTCAAGGTAAACTTTTTCTTAATATAGGAAGCACTGGGAAACAAATGGTGAGCATGATTATGAACACATATGGGTGCCTTATAAAATTGTGTTTAGCATGTTCTCATGGTCTGGCCCTGGGGCCTAAACATTTAAATATCTTCTTATTATAAGAAGCTCTTAGAAACAAATTGTATGATTGTTGACGCCTCATTGAAATTTGTCTCACAGTATGGCATTGGGGTGGGGTCTACTTCATTAAATCTAAAATGAAAAAATATGTTATAATTTCTTAAGAGTCTGTGTGGTTCCGGCTCAAAATATAATCACTTTTCATTCAATATTATAATTTCTTCCGACTGAATAGGCTTATGCGAATGCTTTTGAGGTGAATTATTGTTGCTGACATGACGGTTGATACCAAAACAGTCAAATTTAAGTTAAACTTTAAAAATCTTCTTTTTATCGAAGGTAGCACTCAGAAACAAATTGTGAGCATGATTATTGACGACTATTTGTCCTTTATAAAATGTGTGCATTTCATGTCCTTGAATATCACGGTTTAGTCCGGGGCGGGAGTTATTTTACTAAATCTACAAGAGAAATACAAGACAAAATTTTTTATTTGGATTCAGGTGACCATTAATGCCAATGAGCCTCTTGTATAAAAATCAACCCTTTTAGGCTGTCCTTAAAAAATAAATTGTTTGCTGTGCTCATACCTTCTCACTTAAAGTTACCGCTACCTAATTTTTTTTATTGACATTCAAAGTGTTTCTTCATGATGACATTTTTCTTAAATACCTGAGAAGACTACTGTATTGGAGCACAGCAAACATTTTTTTTAAATATGGCCCACTACCATTCACATATCATGGGACTAAGTGAAATACTCTTTGTATAGTGTAATTATGTATAAGGCTGTCCTTAAAAAAATGTTTGCCGTGCTACTACCTACCCACTCAAAATGGCTGCAACCCACCACTTTCAAAGTGTTTATGATTTCTGACCATTTTTATTTGCCTTGGATTGTACATATATGTGTATACTACTGAATAACAAAGAATAAACAAAAGGCACTTTATAATATTTTTAATCATGATCTATAATATACTATGTATATGCGTAGCATACAGTTATTCATCAGACAGACTGGCTGTTACCTAAGTAATGATTGGTAAGCAGTTGTGATGTGTATCAAGCTATAAAAAACTATCCTGAATATTTAAGGTTGTATATATATCTATACATACTGTTCCTTTTGTGTGAATAATGTCTCTGTAAAGAAAAATGACACTTTTTTTCTGTATGTACAAAGATAATCTTATACAAAAATAAATGACATCAACTTATTTTAGTTTTTCTTTGATTTTCACATCAAACTTCACACAAATCTGGTTTAGAGATAATGGTTTATTTTAGTTTTTACTTGTAAATTATTCTCAAAATAACTAGACACATCACCTTAATTCGTATGAAGGGGTGCGAATTGTAGACTCTTTTTACGAGTTCTAAAAACTAAATTCCGTATACCGGTGTTTATTCCGTTAACAACAAGTTTCAAGCTGTCATCAGCTGGTCCATACATGTCTAATACAGCATGTTCGATTGCTAGTAACCTTCTTGGAAACAGCATCATTTTGCCCTTTTCACTTAAGTAATTCCTTCCTACAAGTTCTTCTGTAGTAAACAACCTCTGCGCAAGCAACCAAGCAAAGTTTCCTTTTGAACAAGAACTGTCAAACACATTTCTCTGAAGAGATGGTGAAACCCTTACTTCGCTGTCTGCCATAACATGCAGCATGTCACTATTTCTCTCTATCTCCTTCAGCATGCCAGAACTACATGCTTGAGAAGTTGTCCTCTTTGACACGAGTTTGCGACTTGAAGCAACAGTTGTTCCCTGGCAAGTTGGCGCCGACAGCTGGAGTAAGGCTGATGTCGGTGATGTGTCTCTCTGTAGAGGGGCTGAATTGACTGGCAAATTCACAACTGGCTGGGCAATGGAGGATGGTTGAACTGGTTCATCAGTTTGCATATTGTCTAGAAGAGATGTTGCTGAAATGTTTGGTAGTGGTGTGGATGTGATGTTCTCTAACCCATGTAAAATTAAACTATCAATTTGCTTGGCATCGTTCATGGCTTTCAACGTATTTAAGATTTCTTCCAGTTTCTTCATTACTGCTGACTGTTCTGTGTTTTCTGCCGTGTGGTCCGTCTGTGTCGCTTTATCAGTACAGACCTTGCCCCTTAGAGTCTTTGTGACATCCTCATCACTGTTGAAGACAACAACCTTTTCTGTTTGGACTCAAAATGACCTATTTCCCTTGGCATGTTCGGCTACCTGTAAGAATATGAGATCAATTTGGTCTGGGTTCAGGCCTTCCATATGAAATGAGGATCTTTTTGGCTACTTCCACTTTAATCTCCCGACCCTTCATGAAGAACAGCAATTTTTCTGTTGTAAGTACCCTGAAACAAACAGTGTTCCCCTAAATTTTAATTGTTTAAGTTGTTATTTTATTTATTTTGAATTGTGAAATCTGTAGATTAAGAGAACAATACATCTAAATACAAATAAAATAAAATAAACTTGTGAGTACTTGAGACTTGGGGCTGCAGAGGGCCTGATTGAGGAGTATGATAGAAAAACTTCCAACATTCATATAACAAATGTATAATGATTTAATTCAACCATTATATTTTCTGGACAAAAAGGATGTATCTTCTGTAATTCTTGATTGATTTTCAATAGCTTTACTTTTCTAAAACTACCATGATATATTCCTTACAGAGAAATATCAAGAATATTGTAATCGAGTAATACATGGGTACCGTCATATTTTAAAGCACAAAATGTGTATATTTACGCCAAGTTAGCATAGCAAGGTACAGAAATCTGTTTTCAATTACCGTGTCCACAGAACCATTTGAATTTTAGTTCAGTAGAATCAATTGTATGACCCATATCAAATTTTGAGTAGTATGTAATGTATGTATGCCTCCAATCACAACATACAACCTTGCAGTTCATGTTTCATTAATTAGAACATTATATGTACCTCTTCTCTCCAGTTCTGTTTGGTTGTTAAACGTAAGTTACTGTTGGCATTTCTGGAGTTGCTACTGGCAAATCTATATCTAACTCTCTTTCAGGCTGATCCTGGTTTGAATTAAAACAATTTTTTTAAAAGAGGTCCAGCATAGTAATGCAATCAATATTAAACCAAAGCAATTACAAAACAAGTTTTTGTGCTATAAGTAATCTTAAATGAGATTATTGTAACTGTAAATGTTCACGGGTTTAAAATAATTCAAGATATTATTTGTCAACAATGGCAACATTTGTAATAGTGTGGAAAGTCTAATTATTATGATATGTGATTAGCAACATTCTTTATCGAAAGAAGAAGACTTTCTTGGCAATAGAACTCTGTATGTAATAAAAAAACATTTGTATTAAAGACTGCTACCAATACATTCTGATTCAATCGAGAAAATCTTTCAAGAGGAAAAAGTCACTGTACAGGTGTCACTACATTGACGTTGAATATTAACTTGGGTATGTCATGAACTATGGCACCTTTTTGTAGAATATTCATATGTGCGCAAACAATCTGAAACAGTATTTATTGGTGGAACTCTTCATTTTGAAAATCCGGTGAAAGTACAATTAATCAATTTACAATCTTAAATAAAAGTAACTATTATATACAAATAATGTTAGGTTAGATGACTAGCTCATGGACTTAAAATCACTTGGTATTCACCTGGCTTTCAAAATAATAACTTTCTTAATAAAGTGCACGAATAAATGATAAACACTAAAGCTTACCTCGTCATCAGGCCATATACTCAGAAAACCACCATTTACACCAAATATGCCCCTTCGTTGTTTTTCTCTATCCAGGGTATTAGACATGCGCAACCTCGTCCACTGACTTTCAAAATCATCAAGGTGTTTCTTGGAATCTGAAATATAACACATTTCATTTAACACTTGTAATTTTGTGAGCTTAGTTATTCATATTAAAGGGAGTATACTGGCATCTTACTCCCAATAAGCATTAGAACATATAAATAATACATTTTATTGAATGCAAGGTATGTAATTATATATTGCCACTTTATTATATGCATCATATGTTAACCGTTTCATTTTGAACGATCTGCCTCCAGTATTCTGGCCAACCATCGCTATGTTTAAATAATTATATACAAATAAAAAGACTTGCCACCGGTGATTTACTACTGTTGCTGTATACGGGTGAAGTAGCCAATTAATTACAGGAATAATGCCAATAATGAAACAATTTAGAGCAAACGTTTTCAATTATGTGCATAAATAACATAATACCACTACTTCTTCCGAAATGTCATAAATCACACTTGCTACATTTTTATGTAATGTCAAATCCTAGTTTGTTTTATGCTTCCATTTAATTATTGACATGGTATACGGCTTCATCACGGAACCTTTACCCCATCTACGGAGTAACTCATCCACTTGAATCGGTGATGAGAGACGAATGGTAATGAGACAATGTTGTATGCCAATCATCACAGAGACTGGTTACTGGGTGGGGATTCGAACTCGAGACCCAGATTAATATATAAACATTGACAATACTTTTTTGTGTCCTGTGATTAACTATTATCAATATTCTGATTAGTGTTAATTCAATATCAGTATAATAAATTATGGCATATAACCAGTATACATACTATTTTTGCATATAAGATATAATATAGGTTTGTACGATATTGAATGTTATGGCAATGAGTCAATTTTATTTTACGTTAATTAAAATGTAGATTATTTAAGGACGGATAACGGTTTAATCCCCAATGCTTGCAGTGTTGGTTATATACCAATCTATAATTTCTAATAAAAATTAGGGGTACCATATAGCATTTTTCACCATTCAGGTGCACCCTGCAGACAACCAAGTTGTATAGTCTCATTGCTCATCATATTTATCCAAGCTCTTGAGGTTACATACAGTACAGCACCAACTGGATTAAATTCAATCAAATAAGAATTTGGAAATAGAGTGGAGAAAAATCATTCAATGTTTTACATACCAGATAGCTGCAGAACTTCAACTTTGTGCTTTTTTCCAGCTAGTTGCATCTGTACATGAGCAGACATGCTAACATCAGTCTTTGGATTCAGCTTCTTTGTCTCAACCACAGCTGTAAAACCATCCCAGTCAAACAGCACCAAGGCATACTTTAGTTTTGAAGAGGATTCCATATCTGTTAAGAAACAAATTATTAATATAACAAGAGCTGTTGAAGAACAGTGTTAACTTGACTATTAAGTTTTAACAGAACAGTACATTATAAATTTATGAACCATCAGAAAAACGGATATATCTGTATCAATGCAACCATCTTGAATATGTATTAGCAAAACAGTTTTTGCATATACGTGCAAGTATATGTAGGACTATTAGAGCAGAATATACACTATAAATATATGTCTGGCTATGGCTAACTAACTAAAGTTGATATGAGGGCAGCAGAGTATTTAATTCAATACAAGACTTTTAACGATAGTATGTCGGGGGAAATTATCAAAACAAAAAAGATTTTAAAATGAATATAATTTTTTTTTTTTGATAATTAACATATTTTTGAAGCGTACCCAAATGAGACAAATTTTAAATCTTAGTGGAATCGAAACAGAATCCACGTTAGTAAAATATGTATTATGTACGCACTACATGATGTCATCGCTGACATCAAATTAATTAAATCTAACAATTAAATGACCAATATAGTTCAAAACCATTAGAATGCATATTGATTTTTTTATAGTATATATACATATATAGTATAATAGATTTATTTCACAGCCGTAATATGATAAATTTGTTTTTATAGCCCAGTCTATCTTTGATGCGTAGTTAAATAGACATCACCGATATCCGAGGTATTTTTCGAATGTAGCAGTAAAACTGCACATACATATCAAACATCGTACATGTATATAATGGACATTTTATCTTTTGTATATGTAACAAGGGCGGATCCAGCGGGAAGGGGGAGGGGGGTCCAGACCCCCCCCCTGGAATTTTCAAGATATAGACCTTAGTAAACTGTACTGTGAAAATTTAATCAAACTAGATCTACATAAACTTACAAGCTGGGTGACAAGATATAGAATCTAAATATTATTTAATAGGAATATGAATAATGTGTACAACAATTCCATTAACAAATATATATATATAAATGTACACAACATAACAACACGTGTTATACAACAGTTCAATATAGCTTTTTAAACATGCATAATTATCCAAAATAAGAAACCTTATCGAAACGAAATATAAGATTTATCTAGAAGGTAACTATACTAGTACAACATACGTACATTATTATAAACCAATTTAGATTTGTTAAAATGAAATCTATTATTATACAAGTGGAAACTGAACCTTTTAAGGTCTAACTATATTGCATTTTAACCAAATGCTACAAAAAATATCTAAGCAAATTTTCAAACAACAAAAATTATCTTCTTTATTTAGAAAACGTGACATTCCACTAAACATGTGGATCAACTACAGACGAGGTGGCATGCATATCAAACAGCGAAATAGAACAACACCAAACTTCTCAAATAACTTATTTCATAGTAGTATATAGCAGTATAACATATTTCTTTCACTGTTACTCTTTATACAACATAGTAGAACATGTTCAACTTTATTAACATTAATAATATAGTACTCAGGGCATGTTTGCTCATATGGTTTACTGAATAATTTACATATCAACTTTATTGCTATGGTACATTGTGATGAACATTTTCTATCTTCTTGGGATAATTTCCAAATGTCACACAAGTTTAAATTATTATGCAATATATTAAAACCATATAAAGTTTCATCAGTATGACAGTTAGTAAATATTCTTTTATTTTCAAACTCAACAATACATTTATTATTCTTTTCCACATTAGCTTAGATGGAAATTGACCTGCATAGGTTTGAATTATACTGCATTCGCTACCACCACTTCTTCGAAGTACTTACTTTGTAAACTATGCAAATAGGTGGACTGTAATATCTACAGTATATATGCGTACAAAGTAAATATGTGGAAACCGTAAAAGAATAATATTACATGAAATGTTTTATTTCATCTATTGATAAAATACGATCTCATCTAACTGTACTGTTAACAACTTCATATTTTCATACATTTCCATTCCTTTTTGAGAGTTGGTCACACCTGGAATGAACAACATATATATAATTAATAGCAATAGTCCAGAGGGTTTGTGTTTGCTTTGTTTGAAAATATGACAGTGGTACTAGTGAAAATAGATGTATATGAGATATCGACATTGATATAGAAGTAGAAACACACATAGTAAGCGTATTTAAAGAAGTAGTGGTATATACATAGTGCATCAAGTAGTAGAAATAGTAATTGTGAAATGCAAATGGTATGTGTATAGTAAAAGATAGCAGAAGGTTACTAGTTGCTGATAAGGCAATACACTCTATCATATGGGAGTTAATTTAATTTAACAACACTTATACATATTTTATTATAGTCGGAACTGAAAAAAAACGAGAGTTGTGAATTACAACATACTGTGCTCAACTTAAGATCAGACATTTTGTTTGTAGGAATATTTGCGTCATGATTTGTCATTGAGGCATAATAGACGATAACTTTTCCTAACCATATTGTCTTGGGTTCCAGGAAGGTTGACTCGTACAGAAGCATCCAATCCCCAAAAACAACTGATAACGTTTCAGCGGTGAGAGACGAATGACAAAAAGACGCAATGTCGCATATCAATATATCAATCATCATGGAGACAGTGGCCGAGCGGGAGGTCGATCTCACGACCCTTGGATTGATAGTCAGATGCTACCGATTGGGCTAAATAGGCCCGGTTTTAACATCAGTGCAATATTGAAAATACTGCAGAATGGTTGTACATAAAGATTAATAGGATTGATATGGCTGTAATGTATTTTATTATAATATTTTTAAAAACAGACTCTTACTTGTTATATACGTTTTAATCATTTTCCTTCTTAATTAAAAAGTATTTAAATGTTTAAATAAATACTTTGTGGATGGGCTTTATGATCTGTATACGCATGTTATTTTGGATTGCTAAAAATAGTAGATTCAAAAGTCGTTGTATCGGTATCACTGAAATATATTACAGTATAGTAAAACACTTAATAATATCATCAATACGCCATTACACATGCGTGAAATAATAAAAATATAACCTTTTATATTTAACTTTTAGTTTGATGTATTTTACGAACAGCAAGATAGTCACATAATTAACATGAAAATTGTCAATAACGGGATATAAAGTGTGTACATTTGTGCCAGAAAGTGAGCTATATTTTGTTCAGACCAAACTACTGAGTTGAACAAAAGATAAATGAAACATTCTGTTTTATACTTTAATACGCTAAAGTATAGTCAGACTTAATCAACGTCAAGTCCCTTTTGCTTCATTTACCATTTACCTCCTTCAAAATCATTAGTTTGCTTCGGGAATGTGATATGACGCTATTTCCAAAATATTAGAGCAGCATGTTATATCATCCAATTCTATTGGTTATTTAACATATCTAAATCAATCAGGGAAAATCGCAGTATTTCTGTAAACAGCTGACAAACCTCATCACAAAACGTGTTCTAACCATTCCAGTCAACATGACAACAGCAATAAGCAGAAACAACACTTTAGAACACGCAATCATTGAAAACAATTTTATTCAACATACTGGATAGTAATACTGCAACTAACACTGTATATGTCACGCACGATTGAATGAGTCAGGTGTTACAGGAAACATCTTACCTGTTGGAGACACGTTATAGTACACATGCTGATCTTTAGGTACATCTTCAATATGTTGACCATTTTTGTTTGATGTTCTTAAACATGTACACTTCCCTGCAATTTAAACAATAAACTGGGTGTAATAATTATACGAAATGATAATACTACAAAAGTACATGACACACGATAATGCCAGTTAAACTTCAGTTGTATTTGTTACACAGCTCAATTTTTTAATTATATAATACTATTCTACAATTTTCTTTATAATTATTTTCTCAAATATCAAATATTTGACCTTCTCGAATAGTTTCTTTTCACAATGTTTTGTGATCATATTGTATATATTGCATATATAAGTATTTCCACTTTCTTGATTGACTTGCATACTCGACTATTGATTTTCTTACTCGACATTCGACTTACTAACTCGACTGTCCTTACTCGACACTCAATTTTCTTACTCGACAATCAACAGTTTGAAAGCATCTATCCCATTTACCAAGACTAGTATAAACAAACTATATCATCATAGTTTCAATAATCTTCTTTTCAGTTCAATTCTATGGAATTACATTATTCCATTTTCCCTTTTGTTTAATCAATAAACTGGGTCCTCCTTGGTCGAGTGGTCCGAGGCACTGCCGTCCAATGACCACAATGTCTTGTGGAAGGACGGTGTTTCTACTCAGATTTACAGTGATGCATTTCTCCATAGTACCACTGGATATACCACAGATAATTATGTTATGTGTTGAAAACGACATTAAACCCCATAAAAATATCCTCATATTAACAAACTTAATTCTTATCTGTAGTAAATAAAAAGTAAATCTTTGCTTCATGTAAAATAAAATTTTAATTCCATGTAGTGAGTACTGAAGTTGAATGGTCACAAATGGTGAAGACGGACCCTGTACGATCAGTTGGTCGCATGTTTGACTATCAATCCAGGGGTCATGAGTTTGATTACCCGCCAGTAGTCTACAACACATTCTCTGTCATGATTGATAAACGTCGATCTGTTCCATTGATATTCGTCTCTCACCACAGTTTCAAACAAATTATGGACAAGTCGTCGAAAAGACAATCCATCCCACATTTCAAGATAACTCGTCCCAAGTTTCACAACTTGTCCCCTGTTTAAAAACCCGTCCCATCAAAAGAAAAGTATTCCCAATTAATTATTTCCTGTACCCTTTCAAACGGGAAAGATATCAGTTAGTTGCGTAGATTAGCTAACTGATCGTCTGTTAACACTTACTTATTATAATAAGATGTATTTATTTCACTTTGACTGTGACACAAGTTATTATAGCAAATCACGCTCGATGTATTCCTGGGTAGAACCAGTACTAAGCATATACGGATATAGTGTCCGTCTCACACATAACTGTGGCGGAGGATCAAACCCACGACCCTCTGATCATCTGTTAGCTCTCTATGGCAGAACTATTACGGTAGATACTCAAATAAACAATCAAATGGTAAGAGAAGAGTGAACAATGTCAGTGTTCAAGTGATATTTTACTGAATGTATTGTATTGTTGATTGTTTATTGTCATTTTCAACAACTGTTCAGTGCTGGCAATCACACGTGTCATACCAAATACATGATCCTCTGGACCACTAGACCACCACAGCGGTTGATATTATGACAGAAAACAGCGGCAATATCATTTATAATCTTATCACTAATTTGATAGGGACATTATCAAAGTAATTCACTGCAAAAACTTTTGAAATCATTTAGATACATTAATTATTTTATTAAATATATATATTCATTGTTATGTTTAAATAGTACACATGTATCGCGTTTCCCTGTATTTGGTTTTCCATTTCTTGTTATAAAAGAAGAAGAAGAAGAAGAAGATGATGAAGATCAAGGAGAAGAAAAAGACTATACACAGTTTCTCATCAAAATACAATGTTGCAGTAACATGTATATTCAAATACACACATTTAACAAATTGAGTGACTAACATGTACATATTTTATATACACATACATGTACACACAAACACAGACACACTACACACACATACGGAAAAAAAAAATTGTGCATGGGTATAATATGCTATAACTTAGGAGATATATAAGAAATCGCAAAAAAAAATTCAACAGGGTTTTATCTGACCTTTATTTAACACCAGCTCAATTGATATGGTTATTGCATCAGCAGCGTCTTGGATAGGGATCAGTTTTCAGAGACGTTCTTTAAACAAAGTTCATCTCATCAATACCGTGTATGTCCATCATTGGAATCGATGCATGCTTGGCAACGACGCCTCATTGATGCGGCAATTGTGCTGAAAAATGCCAGGGGAATACCATTCCAGATTCTCACAAGCGCACGTGACAGGTCAGGTAACGTCAACGGCTGATTTTGGAGGCAACGAAAGCAACGCTGAATCTCATCCTACACGTGTTCTATAGGCGACATATCCGGTGACATTGCAGGCCAGGTACACAAACTACCCGTGCAACTCATGCACTGACCAGTGTAAATGACCGAGAGGGATACACAACTTACCTGTGTAAAGTTTCAAGCTTTAATTTATAAAATTGAGCGATACATGAACATTTTACACATGCACAGTTTCTTTTTTCCGCTAGTATATATACACAAACACAATACACACAAGCTCACATGCCACATTGACATTTTAATACGCATTTAAAGTAGATTATAGTATAGAAGGTATTTTCCAAACTATCACTTCCGATACTATTTTAAGACTTCCTTAGTTACCGAGTTAAGAATTTTTTAAAGATGAAATATTTGATCTAAGAATTATCATTTTCTTAAACTTATTTTTAGCAAAGATTTGTCTTAGTTATTTAACATACCTATTGGCTGCCCTGTGGTACTAATTTATTCGTTTTAAAACTTAAGATTGTTATTTTGAATCCCCATTTTAATATTCCTAGTTCAATAGTTAACCGTTTGGAGATTACGAGTTTGTTGCACTTGGTTAATTTTATACATATGAATATTGGTCTACCACATGTGTTTTTGTTTGTACATTTGATTCGAGTGTATCTTGTATTTAACAGCACTATCCTTATGTATATGTGATCTATAACATATTGATATTCTATACTGGAATAAATGGAAAGTTGATAAGATTGAACTAGTTCATGCATTGTGATTTTTCGTTTATACAAGAACTTAGTTTTAACTTCGTAATTGTAAATGATATCAACTCTCAGTTGGAAACTGGGACACAACACTATTGTGGTTAATTAACTATTTTGTAGGTTTGATGAAAAGATTTTGAATTTATCAAATTAACAACTGGATGTGGAACAGATTTTATCTCGGGGGCACGGCTTGAACACATGTTATAATGTAATAATGCAGATGCCTCAATGAATACATTTCAGTGTGGAGTGTGTGGTGCGATGGTAGAGTATCAGACCCAGGATCACAGTGTTGTTGGTTTGATCCTCTACAACGTCTATGTGTTGTGACCTTGAGCAAGTCACTTTACCTGCATGTGCTTATTTCTGATTCTACTGCAGAACACCTCAAGCATAATTTGTCCAAGATGTAAGAACCCGTTTCATAATCAATGTAAAATAGATAGGTTTCAAACTTACTATTTTCCTTCATTTTGAAGTTAAAACAGTAATATTGATTGTCTGCTTAAGTTCACAGTAATTGTTATTTCCTACAGGCCCATCCCAGTGTCGGTCTCTCCTTGTATTCACATTGTTAAATACTCTGACATGTGCATGAAATGGAAAGCATAACAGCAGAAGTCACAGTTACGTCAACTAAGTCTTGGAATAAGAACAAGCAATAAACCAGGGAGCACTTGATTCTTTAGAAAGAGCTGTATTTCAGTTAAAAACTGTCAGTTTTTTAAAAGCCTCATTAAACTTCAAAAATGCAAATGTTTTGATAATAACAACAAGAGGCCCAAGAGGGCCTGAGGACGCTCTACTGACTCATAGTGGCCATAGCACTTTTTGAAATTCTACTATGCAATAGAAACATCGGGGCGGGGTCATTTTTAACTCTAGGGACACCATTTGAACAAATCTAACAAAACTATAGTTGGGCATTATTACTACATAAACATTTTGAAAATCTGTTGGACCGTTCATGAGAAGAAGATTTTTTAAGTTTTGGACTATTTTTAGTAACAGTGGCCATCTTGAATTTTAGATAGAAAAAATAAATCTTTTGTATAGTCTCCTATGCAATAGAAACATCCATGTGAAGTTTAATTGGCCTAGTGGTTTCAGAATAAATGAAAAAAAAAAAGAGAATTTTCTGTTTTCCCACAGTATCCCTATGTAAAATTCTAAGTCCCCTTACAGGGCCCCTATAAATTTTAGCCCCTAAATTCTTATCTGCAATCAAACCCCTACACATAGGGATAATTTATGGCAAATATGAACAAATCTGACATACCGGTTCTTAAGAAAACGAATTTAGTAATTCTCAATTTTTACCCTTTTGGGGCCCCTCCTGACCCCTTAAGACAGTGGAACCCAGTCATTTTTTACAAATCTGGACCTCCTTCACCAAACAATGCTTCTGTGAAGATATAGGCAAAATCATTTCCAATTTTATAAAAAAAAATAATAATAATATTATAATGTCATGTGTCCCCTAATTGAACCCTCGGGGCGGGGTCATATTTAATCTTAGGGACACCATTTGAACAAATCTAACAAAACTATAGTTGGTCATCATTACTACATAAACATTTTGAAAATCTGTTGGGCTGTTCATGAGAAGAAGATTTTTTAAGTTTTTGACTATTTTTAGTAACGGCGGCCATCTTGAATTTCAGATCGAAAAAAAATCTTCTGAATAGTCTCCTATGCAATAAAAACGCCCATGTGAAGTTTCAGTTTAATTGGCCAAGTGGTTTCAGAGAAAGTGCTGCTAACAGACGACGGACGTCACACGACAGACGACGGACGACAGACAACGCACCATCGCATAAGTACTTCTGGCCTTTGGCCAGTAGAGCTAAAAATGGTTGTAATTAATAGTTTATAGTTTTGCTAAAACTACTCGTGTAGACCCCTTAGTGACTGTTTTTTAAAAAGTGAGAAAATAAATAATTCCGATCGAAATGTGTATTTCTTTTACGAGCGGACCGAGAGTTTAACTTTTGTTTACATTTTTGTAATGCTGTAATGACTTGGTTGCTTTCTGACTGTACCTCCGCCAGTGTTCGCAACTACAGGAATGTGCAAGTGGTAGTGTCGGATTAAGACTGTTAGATAAGGGGTTAACTAACAAAATTAGAAAAGTTATCGCTTCACTAATATTGTGTATCGTTACTGGGTTTTCTTTCTTCTTTTTTTAAATAAATATTATATTGATGTCTGCAATAAAACTGTATTGAATGTAGTACGCTTTATACTATTTATAGCACTGAAAAACAACGAGTACGGAATACTAGTTTGGTCTAGTAATTCTTGCTCTGGATCCTCCCTTGCATATACCCGCGATACTGTCGCATGCGCTATTACATCACAAATCACTTTATCGCATTCAATACTGAGAGGCTACCAATGGTGGTTTGTTAAGCACAGTTATTAAAAAAAGTAATTTTATTTTTAATTTTATATGAAAGATGTCGCTTTCTTGCAATAAATTAGCTGGTGGGTTCCAGTTCATTAATACACTGAGGGGAATAAAGGGGATGTTCTTAAAAACTACTTAACCACAAGCCGTTATTTAAGTTTTAACCGCATTGCCTTCAGTTACCCGTACTATGTTTCTCTCTAAGTGAATTGATCATATATTTCCAACTGATGCGTTTCAGAACAAGCTTCGTAACTCCTTATTTTCTGCCGAAGGTGTTTATCAGAAAGAGACGAACATAAAAATCCATTCTTAATTATATACTAACAATGCTCTTTATATTTATTTTTTCATTTGCAAAGTCTCTCAGTGATCAAATAAACATGTATTCTATCATCAGGAGGAGTACAACTGACTTAAATTAAAACTTAAAATGACTGTTTCGGAAGTTTAATAAGCCTTTAATGGAAATCATAAAAACAACCTTGTTACTGAAGATAGAGGCCAACATGATTTTGGCTCGGCATTTTTAGGAAGACATTTTTTTAAATGCATTTCAGGCAGATCCAGTTTTAATTTGGGAGGAAAACCTCAGAATGAATCTGAGTAGAATCACAAAGAACTGGAAAACTTTCTCACACAAAGTTTTTGGAGAGAGCAGGAGTCTGACCTTGACCATGGCGTTGAGAGATGATATTGAGACGTCCCCTTTGACTACTTGTCCACAGACAACCCTTCTAATACTTCATTCTGTATGTGCGAAATGGAAGAAACTGTGAAAGGACTTGAAAAAATAAAAATTATGTCACATGTTTGTTAGATTTACCATGTACATGTATGTTATTTTAAAACTTTCAGGAATCGGTCACTTAGAAACTGCCCAATGCTTTACCTGGCAATAATGTCAAACCCATCACACTGCAGTCTGGGGAACAATATAGCAAAAGTCCATTATACCCCATTCTGCATCAATGAAATATTTTATTTCACAAAACATACTCTGCTCCAGTAATATAGTATAATCACCAGTAAATATTAATGAAAAAATCTTCAGTTATGGACAAACCAAAGCTATCTAACCTGGTTTGTCTCACCAACATTTTACTTTAATATTTAGCTAAGTTTCGCAGTTTTACTGGAACCAGTCTAAAACCATGATCTTCTGTCTGCTTTTTTTAGATTAAAGTTGTTAAGTATTTAGGTATATGTTGGTGAAACAAGAGGCAGATGGATGAAAATATTTATTGTTATTCTATTTGTTTTCTGTATATGTACATAACCATGTAAATAGTAGCACTTTGTAAATATACATGAACCTGTGTAAATGGTCATTCTCTATTAAGCAGCAACGTGACAACTGAAAGAGTCACATTTGCTATTTCCCCTTTCTATTCTTTAAAGGCAAATAAACCTGTTTTAAGCAACAACCAGTCTTAAAATGCCACTTTTGCTCCTTCCTTTCACTGGTTGTTGAAAACAGGATTTACTGTATTTATTTTATATAAATCTAATACTATGGACTCATTTTGAATGTCGAAATTGTGATTGTGAAGGAAAAATGTTTTCAGTCATTTATGGTATCCATTTATAAGCCACCTCTTGAAAATATTTGCTCAAAGCTGTCTAAAATAAAAACTGTACTTGTAGTATGTGGTGGACTGATGCCATACATTATACAGATAGCTGCAGTGGAAGTCCAGTCTTTACAAACATTTCACACCTGTGTTAGACCAGGATTGCCTGTTACATCAGAAGCACAGACCATTACTAGTACAGTGATGAGTGACACTGTCACCATGAAAGTAAATGGTAATAGTGTGGAAACCAGTCTTCATTAGTTTACACTAATTTATTTTTGCTTGACTGCGATGAAACCTCAGAGCTTATATGAACCGCACTCGAGTCTGTTTCCTGGGTAGAACCAGTACTGATATTGTTTTACGAGAGGCATCTGGGTCAACTGGGGTATCGAACCCGCAACCTCTGGTGTGAACGGCCAACACTCTATCCATTAGATTACCGCCCTTCAGTCTTCATTCAAACAGCTATCTAGAAACTTTTCACATGGCATTACAATTAACATTAAGTATGTGATGAAAATAAAATAAGGCTAGAACATCCAACATTTAAAATAAATATATGAAGAAAAAAAATTGGACTGAAACATTTTATTTGAACCCATTGCAGCTGTTTGAAATTGTTTGTATATGACATTTGTCTTTCTAATTTGTACACAGAATTATAAATTTCAAGCTAGAAATTATATTGCCCATCTTTGAACATAATTTTCATAATCTACACATATTCGATACAACTGGCAAATTTTACATCAAATACTTTTGCAACACATTACCAATTATATATGGTAGTTTTATTGGAGGAACTCCTAGTTTATATACGAGAATGTGAGAAACATGTTCTACTACAAGTAACTGACAACATCAGTCGTATAGCTACATGTACGAGGTATGTTAAAAAATACATGGATTTCTGTAATATTTTCAACATTTAATAAAAATTATAATGACATAAAAATAATATTTCCTCTATGCAATTATTAAATTTCATATCGATGTTGAATACCATTATGTAGCAACAGCTCTAGAAGATATGCACGTTATGGCAACCTAGAGCAGTCCAATGACGTCTAGTATTTGCACAATGTTTAGCCGGTCAAATCTACAG
>CM055898.1:60471301-60546301 GCA_029582155.1 Panopea generosa | reverse complement strand
AATACTCAAATAGTTCATTGTTCTTAGTTTGTTTTTGTTTACTTTCAGCTTTTTACCAGCTTCACTTTCATCACATCACTTGAATAAATCATTGAGAGTTCAACCATGTGTTGTGTGTGATATCGGTTATGCCATTTTGCTATCAGGCAGAATAATTTTACCAACAATGAACTGATCCATACTAGATTTTTTATCTTTTTATCTTTTGATATGATCTTACTGGGGATAAAAAAAAAAATAACATGAATACTGAATACTTACAGTTGTGTACTGAATACTTACAGTTGTGTAAGTTACCATGCTATAGTTTATTGTTATAAGTTGGTCTATCACAATATATGTAACAGTATATATATATATATATATATCTTTATTTCCTCCAAATCATACAGGAGAGCATACAAACAATAATATACATTGTTGACAAAAGACAAATGAAAAAAAGGTAATACTATACAGATTGAATACATATATAAAGTAACGATAATTTACAATTGACAAAACGATAAACATTCCATTTGATAGCTATAATATCATGCACACACACAGACAAACTCGCTCGCACACAAACACACTCACTCACGCACGCACACATAAATACACAGACGCTAAATGAATTATCTTCATATGAAATAACCTTATCGAAACGAAAATTAAGAATTATTAACATGAAAAGCAAATTCATTTGAATCCATATTGGTACATATTCTCTTTATAATATGGCTACATTATCGAAACGAAATATAAGGCAACCATAGAGAACGTTTAATATGGTTTAATAAGCCAGTTTGCACGATTTTGATTAATATTTGATAGTTTATTAACTGCATGACATATTACTTATAACTGCAATACCACATGTTATGAAATGCTAAAACACACATTTTTAAACAGTCCAAGCTGTCTTTTTCATTTAAGAAATATTTCATTCCTGTAAACATATATATTAATTGTACACGTGTTGGCATATACATTATATAGCAAAACAATTTTACACCAAACCTCACATATAATTTTTGCCATAAATTATCCCGTTTGCTATTGTTATAAATACAATCAAGTAGAACATGTTCAACTAAGTATGAAGATGGCAATCCACATTTGGAACAATTTTGCTGAAATGGTCTTGAGAAAAACCTACACATTATATATGCCATTGTACTACATGATTCTGTATAAATCCTTTCAGTTTTACTCAGTTTCCAGAGTAAGCACAAATCAAAGTTACAATGGATAAGATTGAATCCATTGAGAGATTCATCATTTTGACATCTATTTAGTAACTGTTTGTTTTCGAACCAATAAACAGCAGTATTTACTATTTTTTTCCATTGAAATTTTGACGGAAAAACACTTGTCTGAGAATATTCATCTAAGTACGATGAAATATCATATTTTTTACAAACAATTTTTATATCGGCAATGAAACCTTTAACTTTAGTAGGTATTAACTTATAGTCAAATAAACGATTAACAAATATTTGCTTTGCTATGAAGTAGGGTGACAACCTACAGAGCTGACCTAAAAATATAAGTTTTCTTTTATCAATTTCAGCTTCCATTGATAGGCATCCTAACATACTTAGTACTACGTCTGTTCTTGTATACTTTGGTATTGACTGAATGTATTTTAAACAGAACCTATGTGCTCTTTCAATAGTAAGTATATGGGCATTAGTAAGATTATGCCATAGCTCACAGCCGTACAAAGCTTTCGGCAAGACAACCGACTTATATATTTGTTTCGCCATTGCTGGGTGAATTCCCCCAGAACATACGCCACAATTAATTATATTTAAAAAGGTACTCCTAATTTTGTAGGTCGCTTCTTTTATAATGTCATTATTATTCTCGTATTTATTGAAAAGCACACCTTAATGTGTATACTGCTCCACTTCATCTACTTTACTGTCCCCAAGAATCCATTTACGTGTGTTTAATTTATATTTATTGCATGATTCATGAGATATAATGACCTAGCATTTAGAAGCATTGTAAAAATAATGGTGTTCGATACCATATTTGTAGCAGATATCAATCATGTGACTTAACCCAGTTTTAGATAAAGATAATAAAACCATATCATCAGCTGATGTAGGACAGGAGCAGTTAATATTGTACATATAAAAACCATATTCTGAGGCTACTTACTTATCCATAAGATCATTTATAAAGACGATGTACAGAAAAGGACTGAGAATCCCTCCCTGTCTGGTACCTTGTAATACTGGGAACCTGTCTGAAAAGTGACCTTGGTTTCTGACACAACTAGTCATATTTGTATATAAGTTAAAAACAACTTTAAGAATGTATAACGGTAATCCAAATTTGAACAATATTACCATAAGAGCCTCATGCCAAACGGTATCAAATGCACGGCGTACATCTAGAAAAGCAATATTTAATTGACTGTCATTTTCTTTAGTGAAGTAAGAGCATTCACGCAGAACAAAAGAAGTCATCATGCAGCCAATACCTCGTTGAAACCCACCTTGTAACTTATTAATTTTCTGATACGCACAATCGCGTTCAATTCTATCGAGTAGTACAGATTCATATAATTTTAACAGTACTGATGAGAGAGTAATTGCTCGATAACTATTCGGGTCAGTCATTGCCTTTTTACCACCTTTGTTATGGAGGTAGGCTCAGCTTTGTCATTAATACCTGAAATACAGAAGTCACCCATGTCATTCTCAAATGTATTTTTTATAACTTAAAGATAAATATTTCGTGGGTTTTTTTAAACTACTTTTTAAAAAAAAAAATCAAATAAAAAAAAATATATGGATAAATATTTCAATTTAATAATCATCGATAAAATGAATACATACAAATAATGAAGCCCCCAAACAGAATGTGCAATATTTTTGCTGGAGTAACATGCACTCTTATACGCACAATCCCGTTCAATTCTATCGAGTAGTACAGATTCATATAATTTTAACAGTACTGATGAGAGAGTAATTGCTCGATAACTATTCGGGTCAGTCTTTGCCTTTTTACCACCTTTGTTATGGAGGTAGGCTCAGCTTTGTCATTAATACCTGAAATACAGAAGTCACCCATGTCATTCTCAAATGTATTTTTTTTAACTTAAAGATAAATATTTCGTGTTTTTTTTTAAACTACTTTTTAAAAAAAAAAATCAAATAAAAAAAAATATATGGATAAATATTTTAATTTAATAATCATCGATAAAATGAATACATACAAATAATGAAGCCCCCAAACAGAATGTGCAATATTTTTGCTGGAGTAACATGCACTCTTATTTAAATGGAACCAAGGTTGTGAGTTTGTTACAGATTGTATTGAGATTATTTAAGTCAAAGTCATTTCTAGTATGATTAAGATTTATCGTCATTTGACAAAATCTTTACTAAAATAATTTTAAAAATGTGAATATTTCACAGGAAATGCATCATTTCCAATTTATTTATTTTTAGCGAATCTTTCAGTGTCCATTCTTGCAGTGTAGGTATTTATTAATGTGTTCACAGGGCCTGGACGGCCCTGCTGTATTTTAGTAACAGCTACATGTACACATATTAAATACATAAACCATAAAGTAGTTCTTTATACCCAACTTCACGCACAAATGGATGGCAAGACAAACGGACAGACAGATAGGGTTAACACTTGGTGCTCCTTTGGTATTCTTTGAATAGCAGGGGCATAACGATCATTTTGTAAAACATCACAAAAGAAAACCAGTTACTTTAGACCAATTACATTTTGCATTTAAATGAAAATAACCATTGAGTTATTTCCTTTCCTTTACAAATTAAGACTATATTATCCTAATTATTTTAGTTATGGTAGCCTTCATGGGACTCAGACATCCTGAATTTGAGTTTCAACATCTCTGTAAAGTTTAATGAAAATTAAACAAGTAATTCAGGAAGAGTAGTTGTCATGATCAAAAGTTTACAGTCATACAGCTGGCTGCTTCTGCTGGGTTGTTTTTTTATGTTAAGCTGAAATTTGAGATAAATAGGTAATATGAATAGCCATAATTAGACTGTAACCTCACAAACAGTAAGAAAACCTGAAATACTGTGTAAAATAAACAATATAAACTCCTGGTCAATATGTCTGTTTTATCTTTCAATATTGCAGATCCTCACCACAAACTTCAGTTGATTTGTCTCTGTAACCTTGTATGTTGCCTCAACTCCTTTGTGATGAAGAAACTTCAAGAAGTGCAATATTGGTGTTGATGATGAGATTACCATGGTCCAGGGGTAGAAAATCTCTGTAAATATCATTTAAACAGATAATGAAAATCAAGAAAATTAATTCAATTTATTCAACCTATATGAAATACAACAAGTAAATTCTTAAAGCTGTTAGCTACCTGAAAAATGAAACATTTTGGAAGATATTGTGAATTATAAATAGCATATAGGTACCCGTACAGTTTCACCAAAAAACAATAAAAAAAAGAAAATTAGTATCATATTTGAGGCGTCCATGGCCAAGTGGTCTAAGGCACTGTCTCATTTTACCTCTGACCCCCAATGTCATAGGTTCGATCCACTCGCTGCAAAAAAATTTTATGAGAAAGCTTGCCAATTATTTGAGGAAGAATGGTGGTTTACTCAGATTCATTCTGAGGTCTTCCTCCACCATTAAAACTGGATATGCCATATATAAACTGAAATGTGTATAAAATTGCATTAAGCCACATTCAAGTAATATATTGTAAGAATTCTTTTTTAGCGGTAGTATTTATATAAGTGGTTTTATTAAGGTGCTGCAATTTAATAATGTATACACGTATATATTTAGTTGAGTAGTTTACATAACAAGTGTATCTTACTCAATATCAACACGCATTATTGACATCATTCCCAGCAACCATCAAACACAAGAATATTAGTTAGATTTTTAAAACATATTTAAAATTGCAAAGTCATGACTATACCTACTATGTGACATTGGCAGTTCTGAAAGCAGATATTTACCATATTTACTGGCAAAGACAATTGCTTTAACCAAATAACCAGTTACAAGAATTGTTCATTTCTAGACAAATGTTCTAAAGACTTAAAATCTGACCAAATTTTATACTGCCGCTATTTCAAAATCTAATTAAAATCAGGCCAAATTTATAATGTTCAAAAATTTTAATTAAAATCAAGACTTATATTGTCTATAAATTCAGCAACTTCAAGAACCAATTGTATAACATCAGGGGTACTGCAGGGTTCTATATTAGGTCCATTGTTATTTTTACTGTTCATAAATTATTTCCCATTGTTTATAAATTTTACGCTTCAACAACTGACCTATTAGTGCAGCATATTGCATGTCTCTAAGGAGCCTTTTCAACATATGTTATTTTGCTTCTGCCAAGCCAGCATTATGGACAGCAGATCAGATATCCAAATAATAAAAAAGCTGTCTATTCACATCTATTAAATCAGGCTACTGACCTATATGTAGTGCATTCAATATGGTATGGTAATGAATACTGACAACATCAGAGTAATGCTAATCACCTCTCGTCAGAAACCAAGGCATTGAAATCATATCAATTTACAACTTACGTACAACAGTACAGAATTAACTGCTACAACAGGCAATAAAATCGTTGGAATATGTGTTGATAATTGCAATACGATGGAATAAACAGTTACAATCTCTCTCCAAAAACGTTTCATCAATCAAAGGTAATTTAAAACATTACCTTTCTTAATCAACCATAGAATGTTGTATTACAAAGTTTATACACAATCACTTTTCAATTATTGTTGTACAAATATTTCAAAAAGAAATATAAATAAGTTAATTAAACTGCAGAGGCAAACATGCAAATATATTTTAGAAAATGAATATGAAAGTCTATATATTTCATTCGAAAGACTGAGTACTTTGTCTATCAATCAAATTGTATTAATGTAAACGGTAAAACTCATGTGTAACATAGTAAATGGTACAGCTCCGCCATATTTGTGTTAACTATTCAACTTAGAGGAGTCAATCAATAATGAATCCATCTATTATATACAAGCTCAAATAAATAAAAATGTCTTCACACCACCCCCACCCCACCCCGAGATTTAAAATAGAACTGTTTAAAGGTAGTCTATCATATTCAGGTGCATTTATACCATACCTGTCTACGGTTACAAGTTTTTGTAAAGATATTTGCTTTTTGTTTGTGTTTGTTTTGATTTTAATATTGTTGTGTTTTTTACCATTATATTCAAGTTTCCATGTGTAATTGCATGTGTATCAGAATTGAAATATGAAAACAAAAAGCGAGATATGTGTGCATGTAGATGAGAGATGGTATCATGTGCATGTTGTAAGATTTTTGGTTATCTATAATGTGTGATATATGTAGAAGATGAAAGTTATTTCTTATCTTTTTGACAATGTATATGTACTTGTTTGTTTATACGAGGGCCTAAAGGAAGATTGGTTTACCAATTGAGTTACCCTCTTTATCCCTTTACTCCATAGATACACGTTTTCCCGCACCAATCAATGAAGGCCATTGAAAACAGTGCAGGAAGAGTTTAGATTGCTCGTAACGAGCAACCTGAACACTTCCTGCACTGTTTTCCGCTCTGTCAGTTAATATAAACATGATTCACCCATTGCTGATACGTGGTGAATTAATGCTTTCAATACTAGAGGTGTCCAAAGGCGTCTATATGAAGTAAAGGGTTAAATAAACTAATTTACTTATTAAGTAATGACTGGGTGGAGTATCATACCATGTGTCTGCAGCATGGTACTCCAGAGTGTCAGTATAATGTGACTGGGTCGAGTATCATACCACGTGTCTGCAGCATGATACTTCGGAGTGTCAGTATAATGTGACTGGATGGAGTATAATACCATGTGTCTCAAGCATGATACTCCAGAGTGTCAGTATAATGTGACTGGGTGGAGTATCATACCATGTGTCTGCAGCATGTTACTCCAGAGTGTCAGTATAATGTGACTGGGTGGAATATCATACCATGTGTCTGCACTATGATACTCCGGAGTGTCAGTATAATGTGTCTAGGTGGAGTATCATACCATGTGTCTGCAGCATGATACTCCGTAGTGTCAGTATAATGTGACTGGGTGGAGTATCATACCATGTGTCTGCAGCATGATACTCCAGAGTGTCAGTATAATGTGACTGGGTCGAGTATCATACCACGTGTCTGCAGCATGATACTTTGGAGTGTCAGTATAATGTGACTGGATGGAGTATCATACCATGTGTCTGCAGCATGATACTCCAGAGTGTCAGTATAATGTGACTGGGTGGAGTATCATACCATGTGTCTGCACCTGCAGCACGATACTCCAGAGTGTCAGTATAATGTCACTGGGTGGAGTATAATACCATGTGTCTCAAGCATGATACTCCGGAGTGTCAGTATAATGTGACTGGGTGGAGTATCATACCATGTGTCTGCAGCATGATACTCCGGAGTGTCAGTATAATGTGACTGGGTGGAATATCATACCATGTGTCTGCACTATGATACTCCGGAGTGTCAGTGTACTGTGTCTAGGTGAAGTATCATACCATGTGTCTGCAGCATGATACTCCGGAGTGTCAGTATAATGTGACTGGGTGGAATATCATACCATGTGTCTGCAGCATGATACTCCGGAGTGTCAGTATAATGTGACTGGGTGGAATATCATACCATGTGTCTGCAGCATGATACTCCGGAGTGTCAGTATAATGTGACTGGGTCGGTATCATACCATGTGTCTGCAGCATGATACTCCGGAGTGTCAGTATAATGTGACTGGGTGGAATATCATACCATGTGTCTGCAGCATGATACTCCGGAGTGTCAGTATAATGTGATTGGGTGGAGTATCATACCATGTGTCTGCAGCATGATACTCCGGAGTGTCAGTATAATGTGACTAGGTGGAGTATCATACCATGTGTCTGCAGCATGATAATCCGGAGTGTCAGTATAATGTGACTGGATAGGTATCATACCATGCGTCTGCAGCATGATACTCCCGAGTGTCAGTATAATGTGACTGGGTGGAGTATCAAACCATGTGTCTGCAGCATGATACTCCGGAGTGTCAGTATAATGTGACTGGGTGGAGTATCATACCATGTGTCTGCAGCATGATAATCCGGAGTGTCAGTATAATGTGACTGGGTGGAGTATCATACCATGTGTCTGCAGCATGATACTCCGGAGTGTAAGTATAATGTGACTGGGTGGGGTATCATACCATGTGTCTGCAGCATGACACTCCAGAGTGGCTCAGAATACTGTCAAGCAGACATAGTCACAATATGACTGAAAAATTAATAGAAGTTACACTAAACACAATACAACAATCAAAATAGAAATGAAATACTTATGGAACCACTTATAATATAAAATATGAAACTCACAAAATAGTTTTAAATGCTTAATAAGACACAGCAACTCTGCAACTATTGAAAACTAATGAACACTGGATTTCCTTTTTTAAATTAAATATTAAGGTCAGACTAAGGTTCGAGTTCTGCTTGCTCCAAAAACTTTATGTGAGAAAGTTTACCAGTTACTTGCGGAAGGACGGTGATTCTACTCAGGTGTTCCTCCACCAGTAAAACTAGATATGTCATATATAACCTATAATGTGTTGAAAATGGCCTTAAAGCACATCCCAAAAAAATTGTAAAATAACATAAAGGGAGGTAATAAATACTTTCTCTGAAACCATGAAACCACTACTAGGCTTATACTTCTCATGGATATGAATGTGAGATTATACACAACATTTTATCATATTTAAGTTGACCATCATTATTAAAAATATCAGTAGTTAAAAATACCAGTAGTAAAAATCTTAAAAAATCTTCTTCTCATAATGATACTGCCACATAAATTTTGAAAATATTCAATTAGAAATCATCACCAAATACAGTTCTACTAGATCTGTTGACATGACACATTTGTCCATTGGGTTAAAATGACCCCAGTTTTTTTCTCCAGATTCAGATTTGTTAAAATGACTTGGTTCCACTGTCTTATGAGGAGGGCCCAAAATATTGGTATGTTTAAAAATCCTTTTTCTCATGAACCAGTCTGTCAAATTTGTTTTTATGTGGCACAGATGTGACCAATGAGTAGGGAATTCAAGTTTATATGAAACAAGGGGCTCATATTTATAGGGGCCTTACTATGGGGAATTTAAAGTTTTACATAGGGATACTATATTATTGGAGAATGGAAAATTCTCATTTGTTCATCCTTTTTCGCAAAATTTTTTTTTATTGAGTTTAAGATCTGAAGCATCATGTCATAGCATACAAAACTTGGGTAAAAAAAAAATCAGGTAGGTTCCCATTTAAATATATATTACAGATTGAAATATCTCCAGTAGAACTGAAGTTTTTCTCAATAAATGGTTCAGTCAATTTTTGTTTGTAGGAAGTATGAACTCATAGGCAGATCTGGGTCTACACTGTCTGCAAATGGGGCACCATTGCTACAGAAAGCCAAGAACACTATCTCATGTCAGCATGTAAACGTTAATTCGTTAAAACAAGAAGGGTTTCCCCATGGCAAAGTGGTCTAAGACGCAACTCAACATTAGTTTCCTCTCAACGTTAGGATCGTGGATTAGAGCCCTGACTGACCCAGAAACTTTATGTGAGGAAAGTTACTTGCAGAAGAACTGTGGTTTCTACTCTGCTTTATTCTCACTTCTTCTTCCACCAATAAAATTGGATGCAATACAGAACCTGTTATATGTTGGAAATGACACTGAACAATATTAAAACAAGACTCACCTGGTACACACTGGCATGAGGGAGGACAAATCTGCACCATTCCACTCTGTCTTAGTACATCCCAGTTGTTGCCGATCCAGTACACCACAAATACATATGTAGGTTCTAGCCACATCTAATAAACTGTCCATCATTCACACTCATCCACGTCATCCTGGCACATGTCACCTAACAAACCCATTATACAGGTGCAGGTGGGACAGACCTTAAAATGCCATAATTATGAACTTTTATATAAGTAAATTGATATTTGTTGTACTGTTCTGTAGAAAAACATATTATGATAGTAAATCAATAAAGATCGATACAGATATAATTTTCTTGACACATTAAGCAGATTCGTTGAAAAGATTTTCATACTTTTACTTTCAAAAAAAATCCAAGATGAAATAAAAAAAAGACGGTATGGGGTCGGGACTCAATTTTAGGGTCCGTTAGCTAAACAGTCAGGTATTTTTTTGGTTTGGCCTTATTATGTTGAACATCTGTACTTCTTGTTTGATAAATATTATTGTATTTGACTGTATTATACATCACGTGGTTATCTATTTATATCAATAAAGAATAAGCACACCTTCAGATGTTGCATTTGTGAGAAAAGATGATTTGTTTAAAACAATACCTCTATATATCTGAACACAGCTTCCTCCATTGTCACCTCCTGTCACTGCGCATCCATCACTCTGACTGTCACATGTGACTCCCAGGTAGATGCCTACACACTGGCACGTGGAACCAACTGTATTGTATTCTCCACACATGTACCTTCATGTAGCCAGGGCAATGACAACAGTTGGCTTCACACCTATCTCCTACAAACAAATCCGCAGATACATAATTATATATATATATGCTTCTAACAACGTAAATCCAAGTAAGCCGGTGACCATGTCTGAGCAGGTAAGGTGGGGTAAGAATGCGTTTTAAGCAGAAATGGTGAGTAGCTTCTAGGTGAGTTTCATCAAAATCTGTATCATAAGAAAATACATACCGGTATAGACCATAAAAATAGTCATACCAGCCGTCTATTATTCATTCTGGATTTTTTATAGTTTATCTTTAAAAATGAATTCATTGCCATTTTTTTAATATCCTTTTTCTTTTCTCTTTTATCACTTTCCAGAAACCCCTTTTGATCTATTTCTGCTAATTTATCAATTCTTTCATATCATCTCATTCAAACAGCCTACATTCCCGTCTCAGTTCACATGTGAACATGTGTTTTTTATAGTTTCTCGGACAGTCATTTTTTAACCACTCGATATGTGATGTAACCATGTATTTATGTAGTTTTTCTAGTACTAGTGACCATATTAAGATGGTAAACAATTTTTTTTAAATTTTTAACAATTTTTTATTCAGATCTCTGTGTAATTTTGCAGACAAGTGATAATTTTATCATACTATCATCAACATTTTAAAAGTAAAAGGGTGTGATTCCAGAATTTCTGTTACATGTGATCAGTTCTTTTCCTTTTGTATATTCGATGCCCAGTTGAAACAGTGTTTTATAAATTGTTTGGATATAACAAAAGCATAGTGAGTATTTAAGTCAATCTGTATTTGCATAAAGGCAAGTGCTTGGAAACATTTAATGGAGATTCTTCGTCAATATAACACTCACACACACAGATATCAGCGATTTATCAATCAGTATATGGTCGATCATACTTGGAGTTATATATATCCCTGGGATATGTCTAGGAGTGTAACGATAGATTGAACTATCGATGCATCGCAATAGTTACATGTTGATATTACTATATCGATAGTCAGTATTAAAAACCAATAACTATTGCAATAGTTCCATGGACTATCGATGGTTTATATTGTGTTACCTTTATTTGATTCCCCTATCCATTTTATTGCCAATCATTATCTGTTATTGTTTTTCTCTATTTCCAGCAAATGACCATTCAAAACATACCTTACAGAGTAGTCTCCTCTTTTTGAATGACTAAAAGTCAGCCATACCAAACACAGGGGCTAGAGTCAATACACGTTTCCTCAAGAGTCATAATGCACAGTGCATGCGACATCCCTTCAAAAGATATGTTTGATTAGGGACATCCCTTAATTGCCCCGACATTAAATAATCACATCATTTAGTAAACAAGTGACAGACGAGATCTACCACAATGATAAATTGACCTATATCACAGAGAGTCAATCACTTGCAAGTGTGAACTGAAGATGTGTACAGGTAAGCCAATCAGAACGAGGCATTTGAAGGTTACTAGCCTCAATAAAGAATGTTGTTAATAGAAATTGCTTGATCTGAGATTGTTTTATGAGAGATTTAAAAATAGATTATTGATTAATATATATACAAATGGCAGTGCTTTAGTCCTATAATGATTTCAAATTAGTGCATTAAAATGCCAGTCATTTAAACACACACCTTATTTGCCTTTTAATTACAGCTGGAAAATGGCCGGTCAGCCGGAACCTGGCCTGGTTATAATACCACCCCCAACTGGGTCAGTTAAATAGCAATCTAGGGAAAGCCAGATTGAGCACATCAATTGGTCAGTTGCTTCTACTGAAAGTTTGAATGAGGCCACAGTTTAGTAGGCATTCAATTGGTATGAATTGTGGGACAGGCACTGAATTCCCTGCTTTTTCATACGTGGGTAATAGACGTGAATCAGAAGATATCGGGTTCTGGGATAGACTAAGGTGACCTCCTTATGGCGACTGTCACATGATTGTCACATGATTGTCACGTTTCAATATGGCTACAGTCAATTTCTAAAGTGGCCCTTAAAATAATAATAATACTTTATTTAATGAGGGTAACACAGTGAGTTGCACTTATCTTCCCTGTGGCCCTCAACAATCATACAATGAACATAAAATTCAACAATGTAATTAAACATTAAAACATAAAACAAGCATTCACATAATGTTTACCAATGCAATGACATAAACACTTACAATCAAACAGTCTATTTCCAATTCACAATTAAGTTTCGGGAGATAAATATTTAGATTATTTTTAAAGCTGTATAGACTTGGTGGTTATCGAATTTCGGTAGGCAGATTGTTCCATAAAAGTGACCCAGAATAATGAAATGATCGTTTATAATATTTATTTATTATAACATATAAATTTCCATTTACAACATTCCTTATACTGTATGGGTTATTTATTATCTTCCATGTATACAAGTCTATTTGACAAATATTCAAGTGCCTGGAAATTTAAGCATTTGTAGACAATAAATAATTTATGATCTTTACTTGGATATCCAGTTAAATTCTTTAAATATAGGCCCTGAGGCCAAAAGAGGATCTGCATTGAGGATAATTCTTGCTGCTCTTTTTTGTAATTTTAGTATTTGATCATGCCCATCTTTAGTGCAGTTACCCCCAAACAGTGCAACAGTAATCAATTAATGGTAGTATATAATATCCACTGTTAAATAATTTTCTTGCTTCAAGATGTCATTAGTTTCTTATTTTTGACAAAAAGTATATGCGTGATGAGATGACAGTGCATCTATGGTTTATTTGACTTGAATAATTTAACTGAGGTTCAACTTTTACACCTTAAAGTTTCTCACTTTGAGAATTTGCAAAATCACTGCATTTATGGTACTAGTAAGGCAGTCGTTTTGAACTGATAGTTTTTGTGTTGTTCCTATTGTCATACACTTATTTTTTTCTGTATTAATATACATCATATTTCTTGAACACCATTTATTTATAGAAGTTAAGTCAGCTTGTAATCTCTGCTGAATTTCTCCAACAGTTTTTCCTGAAGTGTGGAATGTGGAGTCATATGCATACATATCAGCAAGGAATTATACAGAGATGGAAAGACAATTAATTGAGATTTTGTGAACCCTCGCATATTCACGCAAAATTTCATTTTCAGTTATCTTAACTGCCATTCATCTCAGGAACATAGATCAAAATTCTTTAATTTATCCTCATTTGATTGCAACAAAATCCTTGAAACAGGTTCAAACTCCCACGATCGCCATATTATAGTATTTGGTCGATATTGTGAAAATGTTTCAGTTCTGAGACAAATCAGCTTAAGAAAACAAACAATATTACAATATAAGATTACTTACGAGGTATGTCCCAAAAGTAATAGGACGACCATGTCATTTTTGTATTTCGGGCGTTACATGCAAACCAATGGTATCAATGGATAGATCGACATCTTTTCTATTGTCATGAAAAATCAAATCAACTTTCAGTCATCATTAAGTTCATGCAAAAGTCACCATAGTAAGGCGAGTTTATAAGTAAGGGGGACTTTGAAATAAGACGCCATTTAAAAAAACAACATTACCTTGAAAAGCAGACAACTTTCTCAATATTGCGCCAAATGTTAGAAAATAACAGTGGACGTAATTTCAGATCATGTGCGACTGTCGTTTAAAAATTCGACGTTATTGATAATCATTTGAATATTGTGCGCACTTTCGAAAGAACAAGTGCGAATTTAAATAGTAAAAAAATGGACAACGTCACGTCAAGAGTGGAAATTTGGAGTGTGGTAAAATTTTGTGTTGGGTGTAATACGACCCCACAGGATACTCTGAAGTTTATTTCACACAACTCTTTAATAGAAAGCATATCCTGGAGTCTTATTTATTGGTGGTACAAATGGGTTTCCAATGGTGAGACAAAAGTAACTGACCATCAGCGATCTGGACGACCGAAATATTGTGTGGTTTTCCTGGGATTCAAGTCAGATCTTGATGAAAAGCACTTTCAGTTCCTCCGGACCATGTGCCTGAGTGTACATTCTGCAGTTAAGATCTACGAGTCATCATAGTATCGTAACATGTACCAGTAATGGGTGCAGTACCACAAAAAATGTGTTTTGCACAGCTGTTCATAGTTCGAAAAAAGAATGACTTTCATTTGAATGTCAACTTGACGTCGCACAAATAACGTCAAACTCCCCCGTACTTTGTTACATATACATTTTGACTTGTCAAAATTAATGTAAAATGGTGGTGTTCGATTTTGAAATTTTGCATGTTTATAGTTTAAATATTGAAAAGTATTCATGCCAAGTTTTATTTGGATTGAAATACTAAAAGGCATATTTCTAAATGCGTCCTATTACTTTTGGGACATACCTCGTATTACAAATCCTAAATCTCGTCTTTCTTTTTGAAATGTATAATGAGCGATAAACAAATCCACGTTTGTTGTTTTCATACAGCAAATGACAATTCATAGCTGTACAGATCAGCAACTTCCACTTTTCAGTACTGTACGCTCCCACACTGTGAAACTCCATGAGAATAGGGTATAAACGTCTTGTCACTCATGCGACCTAACCAATAATCAATGAGCCAAGTTAACAGTTCAGCCCATCATTGATAGGCAACAAGAATGAGTGTTTCTGTATTGAAACAACAAGTAGTCTAGAGAAATAATCAATAGTCACATGAATGTTTAAAATCTTACACCGAGTGTCATTAATTTTTATCAAATCATTTAATGCAAAACAACCACAATCATCATCATCAATGCCATCATCTATCACTTCATCATAATCAATCTTCATCATCAATGCCATCATCTATCACTTCATCATAATCAATCTTCATTATCAATGCCATCATCCATCACTTTATCATAATCAATCATCATCATCAATGCCATCATCTATCACTTCATCATAATCAATCTTCATCATCAATGCCATCATCTATCACTTCATCATAATCAATCTTCATCATCAATGCCATCATCCATCACTTTATCATAATCAATCATCATCATCAATGCCATCATCTATCACTTCATCATAATCAATCTTCATCATCAATGCCATCATCCATCACTTCATCAATGCCATCATCCATCACTTCATCATAATAAATCATCATCAATGCCATCATCTATCACTTCATCATAATCAATCTTCATCATCAATTATATTACAATTATCATCTTAGTCAAACAAAACATTGTTGTAGACGAACCGGTCGATTGACGAAACCACCGTAATCTGGTAATTCGTCCTCACTCCTCTTGCACGAAAGGGCATTGTCGGGTCCGATGTTGGTGATATTTTACACAGACAGTTGTATAGAACTTACCTGCAACAGCCGTCGTTCGTTATCTGAATGTCAGGAGATACTGCCACCGTAAAACATATGTTATTGCTTTATTTTTGTAAAAAGCAAAACACACTTGTAGATCGCGGACGATATTTGGGGCATCATGGAAATATTTATGTAGGACATTATGACGTCATGCTACATAACACATTGAGCTCACACAGGGCCGTAGTCACACTGGGGCAAACGGCTACTCTGGGGCAAACGGAGGCACTTGCCTACTGTAGAATTTGTTCAAAATATGTATAGGTCTCACTACACAATTGAATTTTGTTCTTTGTTCTATGTAAAATAAGGTCTAGGATTTCCCTTGTAAAAAAAGAATTCCACAAAGAAATTTTTTTTATTTTTTTTATTTCATAGCAGAAATGTAAACCCACATAAAAATGCACAATAAGTGGTAGGTTGACCAGGTTGTTTTTTTTTTAAAAGAGAGTGCAGTGACACCCTGAGAATTTTTTTTAAAAAAAGAAGTCCTCAGATGCTCATAAATGCATGCATATGTTGAAATGCTATAAAAGACACATTTTTAACACCAGTGATGTCTTATTGTAGTATATGCTACACCAACTTTTGCTCTACTCATCTGCAGCAAGTAATCACAACTACTATGAACTATTTTGAAAATATTTCAAAACCAAATTACATAGGCCTTGTTTTTAAGCGTAAGAGTCTTGTTACCGTGGGGGAAAAGAGGCGTAACTGTGTAGTGAGACGTATACAATTAGTGTTATTAATTTGAAAGGTATAACATGTGTCTCTCAGACATCAGAAAACCACAAAAAGTGCATTGTGGGAGCTAAATATTTTTCAACGAAGCATCCTCAGGGTCGTAGCACGGAGGCACTTATCTCTTGTAGAATGTTCACATGTTTTTTGTAGGAGGAATAAAATTATCCCCGTAATATGAATTACTCTTGCAAAACTATGACATATCCTTCACATAAAATATGTTCAGTATGAATGCACCATGATACCCAGAAAATACGTGTCTTACAGTGTATTTCTAAGAGTTGATATGTACCATTATGTCGGGTCTAAAACGCTACCAATTTGTGCATTAAAGATAATAGATCTAGTGTAAAAATAGGTAATATTATAAAATGCAGTTTGTGTTATAGATTTAAATGGCTTAAAATGTCTCTGAAATATCAGAAAAGCGCAGGAAATGCCAGGAGCTAAATGTTATAACGTAGGGGCATGCCCCCGGACACCCCTAGCTAGGTTGGGAGTGTGCCTCCTGTATAATCAAACTTTGGCTACACCCTGTTCTCATAGATTCGATTCGTCCCCTCCACAATCTCGTAATGTCCGTGCTCGCGCAACTATTCGTACACGTTGCTGACCGAATCTCGATTCTCACGTAAAGGAATTTTAAAAAAATAGAATCTATATGGTGAGTAATTTATATAATATAGTGTTTGAAAAAAATACTCCCAATTAAAATAACTATTAATAAATCCATGTAGATCTATTGCATTTTTCTATCTTTTTTCTTTATTTAGATAAAGTAATTAAACTCAGAACTTATCATCATCATCATAACTAGAGAGCACTCATTTAAACTATTTAAGAATAAACCAAGAACAAATTTGCGGAGGGATCCTTTAGTCACAGGGTGGTGGATACAAGGAATAAACTCCCTGGCCATACAATCAACTCCCCTACCCGTAATGCTTTTAAAGCTTCATTAAACTTCCGAAATGCACATTTTTTTTATAATAACAAAATTGATTGTAATTAAATGTATTTATAGTATTGCTAAAACCATTCCTGTAGACCCATAGTGACTGTTATTAAAAAAGCGAGACAATAAATAACTTTGGTCGAAATATTGCTGTATTTGATGATGTGCAAAAGTATATAATTAGTACAAAACGCTTTGTTTGATCTGAACCTTAATGATTTTATACTTCTTTTTTACAAATCGCTGTTCATATAGTACAAATAAAATCAAACACACAAAACCTATTCGGTTACCCGGGGCACTCTTGACACACATGCATAACCACTTTCCTCTAATCTTTACTTTTCTATCTCTTTAACCTTCTCGTTCAATCATTTTCAACTTTCAATTTCTTCTCTTTCTTTTTATGCCCCCCCAAAATTTTTTTGGGTGGCATATAGTAATCGCAGCGTCCGTCTGCACGTCCGTCCATCTGTCTGTCCGTCCGTCCGTCCGTCCTTCAGTCCGGTATTTCGTGTCCGGCCTGTAACTTTGTCATGCATAGATGGATTTTGTTGATACTTGCTACAAATGATCAACAAAGTATAACGACATGTCGCGAGTAAGACCCACAACCGTACCTCAAAGGTCAAAGTCACAATTTGAGTTTGTTTGACAACATTGGGTTTGTGTGAGATTTCGTGTCCGGCCTGTAACTTTGTCATGCATAGATGGATTTTGTTGATACTTGCTACAAATGATCAACATAACATGACGACGTGTCACGAGTAAGACCCACACCCGTACCTCAAAGGTCAAGGTCACAATTTGAGTTTGTTTGACAACACTTTGAGTTTGTGTGAGATTTCGTTTCCGGCCTGTAACTTTGTCATGCATAGATGGATTTTGTTGATACTTGCTACAAATGATCAACATAACATGACAACGTGTTGCGAGTAAGACACACACCAGTACCTCAAAGGTCAAGGTCACAATTTAAGTTTGTTTGACAACACTTTGAGTTTATGTGAGATTTCGTTTCTGGCCTGTAACTTTGTCATGCAAAGATACATTTTAATGATACTTGCTACAAATGGTCAACATAACATCATGATATGTTGCCAGTAAGACCCACACCTGTACCTCAAAGGTCAAGGTCACAATTTGAGTTTGTTTGACAACACTTTTAGTTTGCGTGAGATTTCGTATCCGGTCTGTAACTTTGTCATGCATAGATGGATTTTGTTGATACTTGCTACAAATAATCAACATAACATGACGACGTGTCACGAGTAAGACCCACACCCGTACCTCAAAGGTCAAGGTCACAATTTGAGTATGTTTGACAACACTTTGAGTTTATGTGAGATTTCGTTTCTGGCCTGTAACTTTGTCATGCATAGATGAATTTTAGTGATACTTGCTACAAATGATCAACATAACATCATGACATGTTGCTAGTAAGACCAACATCTGTACCTCAAAGGTCAAGGTCACAATTTGAGTTTGTTTGACAACTGTTACTGCAGCTAACGCAGTTGTTACAATAAACAACCAAATCATGAACCATCAACTGTTACAGCAGCTCACACAGTTGTTACACAAAACAACCAAATCGGGAACTATCAACTGTTACTGCAGCTAACACAGTTATTACACAAAACAACCAAATTGGGAACCATCAACTGTTACTGCAGCTAGCACAGTTGTTACACAAAACAACCAATCATGAACCATCAACTGTTACTGCAGCTAACACAGTTGTTACACATAACAACCAATCGGGAATCATCAACTGTTACTGCAGATAACACAGTTGTTACACATAACAACCAATCATGAACCATCAACTGTTAATGCAGCTAACACAGTTGTTACACATAACAACCAATCATGAACAATCCACTGTTACTGCTGCTAGCACAGTTGTTACACATAGCAACCAAATCGGGAACAATCAACTGTTACTGTAGCTAACATAGATGTTACACATAAAAACCAATCAAGAACAATCAACTGTTACTGCAGCTAGCACAGTTGTTACACATAGCAACCAAATCATGAACCATCAACTGTTACAGCAGCTAGCACAGTTATTACACATAACAACCAAATCATGAACCATCAACTGTTACTGCAGCTAACACAGTTGTTACACATACCAACCAAATCATGAACCATCAACTGTTACAGCAGCTAACACAGTTGTTACACATAGCAACCAAATCATAAACCATCAACTGTTACAGCAGCTTTCACAGTTGTTACACATAGCAACCAAATCGGAAACCGTCAACCGTTACTGCAGCTAACACAGTTGTTACACATACCAACCAAATCATGAACCATCAACTGTTACAACTGCTAGCACAGTTGTTACACATAGCAACCAAATCGGAAACCATCAACTGTTACTACAGCTAACACAGTTGTTATACATACCAACCAAATCGGGAACCATCAACTATTATTGCAGCTAACACAGTTGTTACACATAACAACCAAATTGGAAACCATCACCTGTTACAGCAGCTAACACAGTTGGTATATATAGCAACCAAATCGGAAACCATCAACTGTTACTGAAGCTAACAAAGTGGTTACACAAAACAACCAAATCATGAACCATCAACTGTTACAGCAGCTTACACAGTTGTTACACAATACAACCAAATCGGGAACCATCAACTGTTACAGCAGCTAACACAGTTGTTATACATAACAACCAAATCATGAACCATCAAAAGCTACTGCAGCTAGCACAGTTGGTACACATAACAACCAAATCATGAACCATCAACTGTTACTGCAGCTAACACAGTTGTTACTCATAACAACCGATCATGAACTACCAACTGTTACAGCAGCTAACACAGTTATTTCACATAACAACCAATCATGAACAATCCACTGTTACTGCTGCTAGCACAGTTGTTACACATACCAACCAAATCGGGAACCATCAACTGTTACTGCAACTAACACAGTTGTTACACATAACAACCAAATTGGAAACCATCACCTGTTACAGCAGCTAACACAGTTGGTACATATAGCAACCAAATCGTAAACCATTAACTGCTACAGCAGCTAACATACTTGTCACACATACCAACCAAATCATGAACAATCAACTGTTACAGCAGCTAACACAGTTGTTACACATAGCAACCAATCAAGAACCATCAACTGTTACTGCAGCTTGCACAGTTGTTACACATAGCAACCAAATCATGAACCATCAACTGTTACAGCAGCTAACACAGTTATTACACATAACAACCAAATCATGAACCATCAACGGTTACTGCAGCTTACACAGTTGTTACACATAGCAACCAAATCGGGTACAATCAACTGTTATTGCAGCTAACACAGTTGTTACACATAACAACCAAATTGGAAACCATCATCTGTTACAGCAGCTAATACAGTTGGTATATATAGCAACCAAATCGGAAACCATCAACTGTTACTGCAGCTAACGCAGTTGTTACAATAAACAACCAAATCATGAACCATCAACTGTTACAGCAGCTCACACAGTTGTTACACAAAACAACCAAATCGGGAACTATCAACTGTTACTGCAGCTAACACAGTTGTTACACATAACAACCAAATTGGGAACCATCAAATGTTACAGCAGTTAACACAGTTGTTACACATAGTAACCAAATAATGAACCATCAACTGTTACAGCAGCTTACACAGTTGTTACACAAAACAACCAATCATGAACCATCAACTGTTTCTGCAGCTAGCACAGTTGTTATACATAACAACCAATAATGAACCATCAACTGTTACTGCAGCTTACACAGTTGTTACTCATAACAACCGATCATGAACCACCAACTATTACAGCAGCTAACACAGTTATTACACATAACAACCAATCATGAACAATCCACTGTTACTTCTGCTAGCACAGTTGTTACACATAGCAACCAAGTCGGGAACCATCAACTATTACTGCAACTAACACAGTTGTTACACATAACAACCAAATTGGAAACCATCACCTGTTACAGCAGCTAACACAGTTGGTACATATAGCAACCAAATAAGAAACCATTAACTGTTACAGCAGCTAACACACTTGTTACACATACCAACCAAATCATGAACCATCAACTGTTACAGCGGCTAACACAGTTGATACACATAGCAACCAATCAAGAACCATCAACTGTTACAGCAGCTAACAACCAGTTGTTACACAAAACAACCATTCATGAACCATCAACTGTTACAGCAGCTAACACAGTTGTTAAATAAAACAACCAATCATGAACCATCAACTGTTACTGCAGCTAACACAGTTGTTACACATACCAACCAATCATGAACCAGCAACTGTTACAGCAGCTAGCACAGTTGTTACACATACCAACCAAATCATGAACCATCAACTGTTACAGCAGCTAACACAGTTATTACACATAACAACCAATCATAAACTATCAACTGTTACAGCATCTAATACAGTTACTACACATAAAAACCAATCATGAACCATCAACTGTTACTGCAGCTAGCACAGTTGTTACACATAACAACCAATCATGAACCATCAGCTGTTACAGCAGCTAACACAGTTGTAACACATAACAACCAATCATGAACCATCAACAGTTACAGCAGCTAACACAGTTGTTACGCATAGCAACCAAATCATGAACCATCAACTGTTACAGCAGCTAACACAGTTGTTACACATAACAACCAAATCATTAACCATCAACTGTTACTGCAGCTAAAACAGTTGTTACACATACCAACCAAATCATGAACCATCAACTGTTACGGCAGCTAACACAGTTGTTACACATACCAACCAAATCATAAACCATCAACTGTTACTGCAACTAACACAGTTGTTACACATAACAACCAATTATGAACCATCAACTGTTACAGCAGCTTACACAGTTGTTACACATAGCAACCAATCATGAACCATCAACTTTTACTGCAGCTAACACAGTTGTTACACATAGCAACCAAATCATGAACCATCAACTGTTACTGCAGCTAACACAATTGTTACACATACAAACCAAATCATGAACCATCAACTGTTACAGCAGCTAACACAGTTGTTACACATACCAACCAAATCGTGAACCATCAACTGTTACAGCAGCTAACACAGTTGTTACACATAGCAACCAAATCATGAACCATCAACTGTTACTGCAACTAACACAGTTGTTACACATAACAACCAATCATGAACCATCAACTTTTACTGCAGCTAACACAGTTGTTACACATAACAACCAATCATGAACCATCAACTGTTACTGCAGCTAACACAGTTGTTACACATAGCAACCAATCATGAACCATCAACTTTTACTGCCGCTAACACAGTTGTTACACATACCAACCAATCATGAACCATCAACTGTTACTGCAGCTAACACAATTGTTACACATAGCAACCAAATCATGACCATCAACTGTTACTGCAGCTTGCACAGTTGTTACACATAACAACCAATCATGAACCATCAACTGTTACTGCAGCTAACACAGTTGTTACACATAGCAACCAATCATGAACCATCAACTGTTACTGCAACTAACACAGTTGTTACACATACCAACCAAATCATAAACCATCAACTGTTACTGCAGCTAACACAGTTGTTACACATAGCAACCAATCATGAACCATCAACTGTTACTGTAACTAACACAGTTGTTACACATACCAACCAAATCATAAACCATCAACTGTTACTGCAGCTAACACAGTTGTTTCACATAACAACCAACCATGAACCATCAACTGTTACTGCAGCTAACACAGTTATTACACATACCAACCAAATCATGAACCATCAACTGTTACAGCAGCTAACACAGTTGTTACACATACCAACCAAATCATAAACCATCAACTGTTACTGCAGCTAACACAGTTGTTTCACATAACAACCAACCATGAACCATCAACTGTTACTGCAGCTAACACAGTTATTACACATAACAACCAATCATGAACCATCAACTGTTACTGCAGCTAACACAGTTGTTACACATACCAACCAACGATTTGTATCATGTGTTGGTCGTCCTGACGGTAACAATAGCTACCCGAGGAGGACATGTGCCCAAAGTTTATTAAAGTTTATCTCGCTCTAGAAATGTAAAACTGTCGGGGATAGCAGAACTGGGTTCTTTGACCCCATCAGTAGAGCATGTGGCATTAAACATTATTCTGGTAAAACAACTTTTAAGCAAACGTTAATGTTATGTAGTATTTTATATTTAATATATTTCACACAAACTCAATAGATTGTTAAGGTATCATCATATGTACAACTATAAAATGCAATTTATAAAACAAATGTTACAACATATAATGCCATTCTATATAAGAATTATGAGAGACTATATTTACACATTCAATACAATTTGATCAGGCCACAAGTAATATCCACAATAGTTACGGTCATTCCAGAATTTAATAATATAATAGTTTGCTATGGTTTAATTATTCAATTAAATAATACAAAGTTTGGGTTAATTATAATATGTATACGAATAATATAAGATATAAAATATAATAGAAAATATAGGAAAGAGAAAAGAAGCAGAGATTACAGAGACATTATTTATAGAACCGGTAAAATTAAAACATAGAGGAACATTTACTTATTCAAACATGTATTATTGATGCACTATGATTTAGAAGTAATATTTTTGCATTTTCTGTTATTAATTAACTGCATTTTCATACATAAAGGAGAACACAAATGGCTGTGGTGGTCGATCCAATTCACGACCCGCCTATCCTGAGTCTAATTATCTACCATTAGATCACGCCCTATACTAGTACTCAGACGAACGTTAACTGAGCCAAGATACCATTATTTATCCGTTTATTACGTCATTTCAGTGTCGGTACAGAAGATCCCGGTGCCATCTTGGCCAATTCTCTCAACTTTGCTCAGTACTTTGGCTGTAGCCCGCAGAGGAGACGTTTCTCAGAGAGTGCCCATATCCGATGTTGTTCTCACGATTAGCTCTCGTCTGTCAAAACTTTACAGATGTGATGTGTGGTGACAGAATGGAACCAGTTGAGCCGTGTAAGTAGTCACTTATACACTTAACTAATTTTCTAATTGGTCGCCTGCATTTCTTAGAATATATGGTCTGGAAATTGTGACAAATATATAATTGTTATTGTTTTCAATACAGTAACTGCATTTCACGAGGAAGGCATCATGACAATTTGGTGGAAATCATACACAACCATGAGGTGATATTGGTTTAAAGTTTGTAGAACCAAAACTAAAAGTCACAATAAGCACAAGCAAATTTTACAAGGAGGACAAAACACCTCAAGCAGATTTTACAAGGAGGACAAAACACCTCCCAAGAATTTATCAAGGCGGATAAAACCTCTCCCGCAAATTTTACAAGGAGGACAAAACACCTCCCAAGAATTTATCAAGGCGGATAAAACTCCTCCCGCAAATTTTACAAGGAGGACAAAACACCTCCCAAGAATTTATCAAGGCGGATAAAACCTCTCCCGCAAATTTTACAAGGAGGACAAAACACCTCCCAAGAATTTATCAAGGCGGATAAAACCCCTCTTGTAAATTTTACAAGGAGGACAAAACACCTCCCACGAATTTATCAAGGCGGATAAAACCCCTCTCGCAAATTTTACAAGGAGGACAAAACACCTCCAACGAATTTATCAAAGCGGATAAAACCCCTCTCGCAAATTTTACAAGGACAAAACACCTCCCACGAATTTATCAAAGCGGATAAAACCCCTCCCGCAAATTTTACAAGGAGGACAAAACACCTCCCACGAATTTATCAAAGCGGATAAAACCCCTCTCGCAAATTTTACAAGGAGGACAAAACACCTCCCACGAATTTATCAAGGCGGATAAAACCCCTCTCGCAAATTTTACAAGGAGGACAAAACACCTCCCATGAAATTTATAAGGTACACCTGTACATTTTCATTGTATACATTTTTGGTTGTTTTGTAAACAATCAATATTTCTATTTGTCTTTCAAGTTACACTTATAGGAAAGTAATATTGATTGTTTCCAAATCAATCAAAATGTGTTCAATGGCAATTCACCTGTGTATACATGTAGTGTGATCTTAAATTAAGAATTAATTGAATTGTAAAAATATTTAATAGAGCTATTTAATGTGTATGAAAATCACTGAAAGAGTGGAAAACTAAATTAAATAATTAAATTAATAATAGCAAACTATTTTCAAACATAAACCATATTCACAAAACCACTGAAATATTTAATAATAGCACATTGTTTTCAAATATAATCAGTATTCACAAAAGCACCGGGAAATCATTTTTGTTACACACAAAGCATTTTATTTAACCATTTTCTCCATAAGCATGTTCTTGGATTATTTCAAATTGTAAGCACTGACAGAGTGGAAAACAGTGTATGAAGAGTTCAGTTTGCTCGTAACGCTTCCTACACTGTTTTCAAAAGCCTCCTGTGTTGTGTTTCTATGGAGTAAATTGTTAATGCAGTCTTATGCATTGTCCCATAGAGCAAAGGGACTTTGCCAGTCATATACTTACTGATTAACTGCTGGCACAGAGCCTTGAAACGCTTCTGGTCGCTCTCCTCGTCCTCTTTGCTGCCGGTGTTACGTTGTAAACTGACCCCCATACAATAATGACCGGGGTCATAATATTATGACCGGGGGATCATAATATTATGACTCCCCCACACGTAGAAAAATGACCCTCACATTGACCCCATATAGAATAACGACCCCCTAACACAAACTCTAACTAACCCATCTAAGGTACACTCACTTTATAATTATCCCCCGCCGATAGGCATCGGAGGAGAATATGGTAATGGCACCCGTCCGTGCGTCCGTGCCTGCGTCTGTGCAACATTTTTGTGACCGCAACTCCTCATTCATTATTGGACGGAATTGATTCAAACTTTCGGGGATTACCACTACAGATGCCTAGTTGTGCAGGAAGAAGAAGAAAATGAGATTTGCTCCACCTGTTCGGGAGTTATGGCCATTTGTTACTTTTTCTTATATATATATATATATATATATATATATATATCGACACCAAATGTATCGGTTTGGCAGAGGCCTTGATATTGTATCTATGGTTTGCATTGTAGCTAGGCTCACTCGCCGTAGTCTGGTCTGTACATTTATGTCTTGGTTATTTACAAATAATTATCTCCATATATATATCATGCATTGTGAATGAGTATCTAAAAAGATCCCAAAAATCGTAAATTCCGTTGTTGTGAATTTAATTATCTCCCTTTATGAAATTAAATATATATGAATTCACTGTATCTATATGATCCAACGAGTTTATAAATCTGTCCTTTATATAGCATGTGAGTAGTCATGAATCCTTAACTGGATCCTACTCATATAAAGCTATCACTTCATGTATGTAAATTTGTCCACACTGTCCAGATGTGTTGCATGTAATTCCATAGTATATAAGTCATGGTCGACACCAAATTTATTGGTTTGGCAGAGGCCTTGATATTGTATCTATGGTTTGCATTGTAGCTAGGCGCACTCGCCGTAGTCTGGTCTGTACATTTATGTCTTGGTTATTCACAAATAATTCTCCATATATATATCATGCATTGTGAATGAGCATCTAAAAAGATTCCAAAAATCGTAAATTCCGTTGTTGTGAATTTAATTATCTCCCTTTATGAAATTAAATATATATGAATTCACTGTATCTATATGATCCAACGGGTTTATAAATCTGTCCTTTATATAGCATGTGAGTAGTCATGAATCCTTAACTGGATCCTACTCATATAAAGCTATCACTTTATGTATGTAAATTTGTCCACCCTGTCCAGATGTGTTGCATGTACTTCCATAGTATATAAGTAATGGTCGACACCAAATTTATTGGTTTGGCAGAGGCCTTAATATTGTATCTATGGTTTGCATTGTAGCTAGGCGCACTCGCCGTAGTCTGGTCTGTACATTTATGTCTTGGTTATTCACAAATAATTATCTCCATATATATATAGTGCAAATTTTTGTGACCGATTCATTATTGGATGGAATCGATTCAAACTTTCAGGGATTACTACTACTAATGCTTAGTTGTGGAGGAAGAAACAAATCTTTGATTTGCTCAACCCGTTCTGAAGTTATGGCCCTTTTTTTTCTTCAAATGGCATCGACGGGAGATATGGCTGCCATTCGACTGCAGCCCTTGTTTTTTTTCTAAGAAGTGGTCCTGGATTCCCTGGTTTCCTTAAAAACACATTACAACTTTATATATAAGTCGTGATGGGTATCGTAACAGAAATTTAGTTAACATATTGTGCAATGGCTTTGACTGTTATAAAGGGGTATAATTATTGCTCAAGATGTGTTACTTAAAAGCTCTTGAAAAGTGACAAAAATCACCCAAACCTCCAGGGGAATGACTATATTTCAATATTATACTGAAATTCGAACAACATCTTATTGTCATGGGCGTCACAGTTCAATGGGACTTCCCCAAAACCGATTTGCATATTGTATGCCTTATATTGATATAATTGTTGACTTTTTCTACTTAAAAACGCCTAAAAGGTGACAAAAATACCTAAAATCCAAAGAAGGGTGTCTCTTCAACAATATACTGAAATTTGAATAATTTCTAACGACGAGGAGCGTCACAGGTAATAAAACCACTGGGCTACCCCACACCCGTTTCGCCTATTTTTGGAGGTATATATGAGTGACATATAGGTGACATAATGAAGGTTAAGGGTATTTGACATCACTTTCAGGGGTGGCATAAAACATTGTGCTTTTCCACTATAAATTGCCTTTTTACATTCTTGCACTCCAGAAAATGAACTATTTTACCGTCAATAGCATTTTTTCGTAATGAGCCCGCGAGCCCATGCTATTACGAAACTAGTGCTACATGTAGGATGCAACAACAAAATAATGTTTCCTCTAAAATTTCGGACAAAATCACCATTACTATAAGTTCCAAAATGCTTACACTACATTGTACAGAAGGTAAATTAATAATATATACATGTATGCGTAACATAATTATACATTATACAAATGTACCTTGCATATAATGCGATGTCACAAAGTAGGTACTATCTCACTGAATCTTGGAAAAATCTTGGAAAAATAAAACTTAAGCCTGTTGAAATACTTGAAGCGTGAAACTTTTATAGGTAACAAAAAGATTTAGATCTAAAACATGTTCTAAACAAAAAGTCATGCACCTTTAAAGCAGGAGTTTCGTGATCTATGTTCTAAGTATGTTCTACCGTGTACCTTGAAAGTTGCAGGGGTTCCAAGTTGCAAAAGGATTCCTTTATGTACCCCCCTTCCATTAGGTCTTCTGTTTCTATTGGCAAAGGTTTGATACGGCGAAACAATATCCCTTTTGTTATCCGCGGTACCATTGCGCCACCGAGGCTCACAAAAGTTGTAAGTATTTAAAAGAGGATGCGTAATTCGGCCTCAACCGGGATAGCTGGTTTTTAAGGTGCATTGTTATGCCTCCGCAATTCGAAGAATAGAGTGAATAATGGTGCCAGTCTTCTTTGACGTCGGTCGACGTAATAATGGTCGAAAAGTTGTTTCGTTAGATGGAGGGGGGGGGGGGGGGGGGGGGTTCAATATGTTATAGATAAAATCGGGGTGAGGGGTTATTATTTTATAAGCGTGTCAGTATTTTATAGAAAAGGAGTCATTATTCTATGGGGGTCAGTTTACAACGTAACACCGGCTGGCCCTGTTGATAACTGTACAGTTCGGTTTCCACAATCACTGCACCTGTCTTCTAGCAATCTATAACAGTCCACAGTGACAGGTTGCTGTGTCCAGCCAGATGCTTGAACCCGTTATTCCAAGACTCACACATGTTGTAGTACGGTGGTAATCCGTCATGGTGGCATCATGGACGTTCCATGTTGGGTGCGAAAACATTGGAGCTGTTCGGCGAAAGTGTATGGTACCACTACCACCATTACCAGCTACTGTTCTGTATTGTCCGGAAACGTTACTGTCAAAGTATTCTGTCAAACCGCTGACGTTGACTGGGTTAGATGGCAGAAGCAACCCTGAAGTATATGCAAGACATGACATTAGACAAGCCAAATGACTAAGTGGAGAAAGTGGGAGGTATTTTGTCCTCCTTGTAAAATCTACGTGAGGGGTTTTGTCCGCCTTGTAAAATTCGTGGGAGGTGTTTTATCCTCCTATACAAAAATGAGGGTGAGGGTTATGTCCGGGAGATGTTTTGTACGTCACCCATTACAAATTGGCTCAGTGTATATGATCAGTGTAATACGCAACTGGTACAATTTATTAAATGAAGAATGGAATTTCGACATTTTCAAAATACATCAGGGAGCGGAGAGGGGTGCAAATCATTATTAAACAAGGGTATATACATTGTTAGGATGTGTTATACCTATTTTGCGGTTTCACGGGATTGGGGTGTACACCGGCCATGATCTGGCTTTGACGCTGAGTTTTCAGAAATTTAAGGAGGCGTTAGTGAGGAAGTATATCAGGATTTGTCAAAATTTTAAAATGAGATAAAAACATTTCCCCCAATATACCATGCCTATACTCTAGTATATATTCACTGACATGAGGATATATATTTGAATATTCACCTATGATCACCGATCTGTTGGTGGTAGTCGGTCGATCTTAACATCAAAGAGTAAAACGTATTTGTCGATAAACATGAAACAACTGTTGTATAATTGGATTTATTTATTTTAAATTTAAAGGTCAATATCTCCAAAATATCTGTGATCCGAGAACAGCCAGATGTGCGCCCTGTCAGCAAAAGTTCCCACCGAGAAGTGCTCTAACGGAATATTCTTCCCAAATAAGAGAATGTGTGGAGTCATTATCGACGAAAGTACTTTCTGTCACATCTAGTTATGTAAATCTAGTTGTACGTGTTTTTATTGTTAGAATAATATAAATTGTGTCTTAGAAATATTGTTAGAATATATTTGATATTTCAGTCATTTGTTATTTTATTCCTTTATTGTTTTATAATTAATTGAACTGTTCATGTTTATTGCAGAGATGACAACACGCTATTGTGTAGCAAACCCGTCGACTGTTTTAGCTCATCAGACGAACTGCGTGCAATATTACGACTGCCGTAAAGCAGTTGGCGGGATCGATCTCCGGGAATGTCGTTATCCGCAGTTATTTGACGAAGTATCACCAACGTGTAAAAGTTCTCGGAAGTCGTTTGTGGTCCGAGGTTTGAACCTCAGGCACCATGTAAGTTTAAAGAAGAAGAAGAAGAAGAAGAAGAAGAAGAAGAAGAAGAAGAAGAAGGAGATGGATGGTCAAGGCTTGTAAACGTCGGTATCATTTATGCCCAATCAACCTATTAATATGAACAATAATTTTGTAAAATGGGAAATCGGCGTATGAATTGGTTGTATGTAACTTGAATTGAAAGGTGTATTCAATTCTGTATGCTTAAAATTCTCTAACAATTACAAACTTATCTTCCGGTTAACCTGTGCACTCCATAATTACTGCACGAATCTCTATTTGAAAGTTTAATGCATTAAAGGTGGCCATATTATGCAAAACATAACACTATGTTTGAGTTTATTGATGTTTTAATATTGTTCACGTATACGTCATAGCTGTGACATACAAATGTTACCTTTTTGATGAATTTAGAATTTAGAATAATTTCGAATATAACAGAGAAGAAATTCCAAGACAAGTAACTCATAAAACCACCGCTGGGCATATGGTTTAATAACGGTTACCCCACGTTCGTAATAAAATGCAATTACTTAACATGGTAGTATGCAAAGAACAGTCCTACTGGCATATTGAGCAACCTTCGTGATCAACTCGTTCAACGTCTAATGAGGCATTATCTTGGCAATCGTACATGCTCGTCCATATTCCATCATCCATCGGTAACCATGGACTTCGACGAGGTAGTCGGATTGTGTTTTTTTTTAACTTTTCTAGCAGTAAATGTATATTGGGAAAAGAACTATAATGTATTTCTCTGCTTTTGTTTCAGGTGAATACTTACAGACACAGTGTCTTCAGAACGCAGTCAACTTTACTCCGTGTGAGGAGCGACTGCCCAACGGTATTGCTCTTAGCAACGGAAATAATCCCTACCCGACAAGGCCAAATTCACAGTAACAGTTAAATGTTTTAAGAATAGAACGGTTGCAGTGGAGGTGTGCCAAGTTTCCTTGTTCGATCCTGCATCGCGGGAATGTTCGGAACGCATAGATCCAACTAAGGAGCTATTTATTTAAATTGTGTTTTTTTCGTGTCGTGTCTCACTTTGTTTACTTTATTATTTGTCAAATATAAAATCAAACCAATTAATTATATTTTCCATATAAGTCATCGATAAAACGCAGCCTGACGATTTAGCTTGAAACAAACGTGAAACAAAAGTTTCTCAAATTTCAGTTTATCCGGAAGTTTTTATACTTTGCAGTATATGTTTTCTTTTGTTTTGCATTAGAATGTTTATATGTTTTACAGTCATTTTTTTTTTATAATTTACAGTGTAGTTGTGTAACTTATCGCTGAATAGTTTTCCATTACTTTGAACTTATGTCCTTTTTCGCAGTATAGCTTTCTGTTGCTTTGCAGTACTTTTGTTGTATTACCTAGTTTTCTGTTAGTTTACTATTAGATAATCTTTTGGCTATGATTTTTCTATTGCTCTGCAGGTAAGCACGTTTGCTGTTTTATTTATTATTTAGGTTAACTACTTGGCTATGTAGTTTTCTACTACTTTTGCTTTGCGGTGTTCTGTTACTTTTGGCTATGTAGTTTTTTATTGCTTTGCAGGTAATTACGTTTGCTGTTTTATTCATTTAAGTAGTCTACTACATTACAATTAGGTACACTGTTTGACTATGTAGTTTCTATTAGTTTTGGCTATGTAGTTTTCTATTACTTTTAAGCTATGTACTTTTTATTACTTTTTGCTCTGTAGTTTTCTTTTGCTTTACAGGTAAGTACTTTCTCTATTGTTTTAGTCTTCTTTTATATTACAGTTAGGTTACCTTTTTGTCTGGGCTAGTAGAAATCTGCAGTTGAGTACTCTTGTTTTGCTGAGTAGATTATTTTTAATTTCTTTGCAATATAAGATCTTTTCTTTTGCATTATATGTTTATATTGATTTATTAAGTTAGTAGATTCTTATATTGTAATAATGTTACTTTTATCCTAGATTGTAGTTTTATTTTGCTTTGCATTCACGTTCATTTTGTTTTGAAATATAGTTTTATTTATGCTATGGAATTACTTTTTGCTGCGTAGTTTTCCACTACTTTGCCGTTTGGTTACTTTTTTGCTGTGTAGTTGTCCACTACTTTGCATTTAGGTTACTTTTTTGCTGTGTAGTTTTCCGCGACTTTGCATTAAGGTTATTTTTTGCTGTGTAGTTTTCCACTACTTTGCAGTTAGGTTACTTTTTTGCTGTGTAGTTTTCCGCTACTTTGCATTAAGGTTATCTTTTTGCTGTGTAGTTTTCCGCTACTCTGCATTTAGGTTATTTTTTTGCTGTGTAGTTTTCCACTACTTTGCATTTGGGTTAATTTTTTGCTGTGTAGTTTTCCACTACTTTGCATTTAGGTGACTTTTTTTGCTGTGTAGTTTTCCACTACTTTGCAGTAAGTTACTTTTTGCTGTGTAGTTTTCCACTACTTTGCAGTTATGTTACTTTTATTGTGCAGTGAAGTTTTAGGTTGATTAATTATTTTCGGATAATAATTATTTGTTTTTGGTAGTACGACATTACTGTTTGATATCAATTATTGATGTAATGAATCAGGCAGATTCACGGACGTATTGTTATTTTTTTACAGCTGTTCTGATGGGTTTCTGTCTGGAGAACCCGTCCGTGTTGATCCCCGACCCCAATCACTGTGCCCGATATTACAATTGTAGCAGCCCAACAATCCAGGTGGACTGGGGATCTTTCATCTACACGAGTGCAAATATCCAAGGTAACTTAAACTTCGGTTTGTCATGTTTAATGCTGACGTTTGTATAAAATCATCACTCCATAAATATGCAGCTATCTGCACATTAAAAATGCCAGTTTTCATCAAGATGGTATCCAATTTACAAGTGTACTTGGTCATTTCATTAAATAAAAATTGTTTTCGGGTCCTCCGTGGCCGAGTGGCGCTGTCATCTAATAACCACTGACCTTTCATCACCCAGGTCGTGGGTTCGAGCCAAGCTCGTTCCAGAACTTTATGTGGTTAAATTTGCCAGTTATTTGCAAAAGGACGGTGGTTCTACTCTGATTTATTTCTACCAAGTATACTACAGACTAACGGTCATATGTTGAAAATGGCGTCAAGCCCAATCAAAAAAAGTGTTAAATAATAATTTTGCCCATTAAGTGAGAGTGTGAATTTTAATGCAATAAGTCTTAAATTTTATTTTTCAATACTTCATTTTAGATTGTTAGCTATGGTGCCACCAGCTGTAAGCGGCTTACGGAGGTGCCGTGTGAGAGGCGGTACGAGGCTAAAGCACCATGTGAGTTGGGTTAAATGATACTAGAGATGAATATAAATCATGCAATTGAAGCATGTATTACTGACACACTGTGCCGGGTTTAGAAGAAATCTTTTTTCTTTCTTAGTATTATTTACTTTCACATGTGTAGTATTTAAATAAATATATATAACAAAGATATATGAAAGGTAAGTTTAGTTTAAGCTAAAAAATATTTTTTATCGATTGTGAAAAAAATTCTTACCACTTATTGCAAATCACACTCGAAGTCTTCCTGGGTAAAACCATTACTAAGTATGTGACGGTAAAATGTTTTAATCAAGGATACCATAACTGGGTTTGGCGGTGGATCGAACTCACGACCAGCCTATACGATAATTGCATATTAGTCAATTAGTGTTACTTATTTTGTGTTTTATTTTTAAATGTCTGAATGTTTTTGTTTTCCAGGTGAATACGCTCAGAACCAGTACAGTAACGGAACCATCCAAACTAATTGTGCTGTCAACTATCCCAGCTGTGTTGGAAAACAAGATGACAGCAATAACTTTCCTGGAACAGAATATTATATCGTCTGCTATAAGTCACGGTCAGTTGCTATAGTTACGTGCACGTCTGGATATTTTAACCACGCAACGCGAACATATGAAAGTGTTTTAAATCCAGCTGGGGCGAATATTCAAAGAGCAATTAGGGCAAATACTCCAATATCCCCTAATGGTGGAATGGTGTAGTCACGTGACTACAAATTTCGTCTGGATATGAAACGTTCGATACTTGTAATTACTGTGAGCGGTAAACCGTTTACTGTATTTATAGTTGTGGATGTTCGATACTTACACATTTTACAATTTCCTCTACACGTGTTATACATAAACTATGTTTGTGTGACGAAAAACGCTTTGTATAGAAATCCATAACATCGGTGTATTTTGTTACGCCGTTATACTTTTCTGTTGGTTGGTAACTTTATATTTACCTTTTATATATGAATAGTCTAAGTATTCCTTATTGTTTAAGTTACATTAATAAACGTACAGAAAACGTAGTTAATAAACTCTCAGGCAGACGCTCATTGAATTTGATTAAGGATACTTATGCAATGGAATCGCATAATCTCTAACAGCGTTATGCTATATTAAAAGCAGCCGACTGCCAGTATTCTGGGTCAGTCTGGTGTTACAACTCGACGGAGAAGGAGCTGCAAGAAGACCCTGCATAACTAATTAATTAATTAATTAATTAATTATAATTATTATTATTTGGTAATACAGACTGGGACTTTGGACCGAGGTAACAAGTGAACGAGGGATTCCCAGAAGTGCAGTTTTCAACTCAGAGTTGCAGAACCCTCTGAAACTTGTGAACAGTGCTCCGGGTCGTAGTCTGTTGGGTGCCATTGTTTGCCTCAGACAGGTGTTGGGACAGGTTTGGAACATTGCTGCAGGACTAGTTTTATTTAGTTAAAACAGAGTCCTGAGCAAGTGTTTGAGACGTAAGTCTGATACTTTGTTGCAGTTCGGAGTTTCGAGTTTGGTGTGCTGCAGGACTAGTTTTATTTATTTAAAACGGAGTCCTGGGCATTTGTTTGGTGTGCTGCAGGACTAGTTTTACTTAAAACACATTTCTGGGAATAGTGTTTAGTGTTGTGCGAAACGTTAGTTCGAAACATTTATAATTTGGTTTTATATGTATAAGTTAATTGTACGTGATTATTCTTTTAAAACACGAATCATTTGTTCAATCATGTGTCGTTCAAGCATAAAGCAAAGTAGCCTGAGGAAAATTATTTCACCATTTATCTTAAATCAAACGGCAAGTAGCCCAAGGAAAATTCTTATATATAATATTTATTAGTATTTGTGTGCGTAATCCGCTCGATGCACGTTACATTTGTTTTGTAACTTACATAGTTTTTCTTGCCATGGCAATGTTATATAAGAAGAAACACTCGGATTTTGGGTGCTGCTTGTATCAAAGGACAATGTTTTGCTTGAGTGTGTCTTCAAGTGCAGCGATTTCAGTTCGCCAAAAAGTTTTGTTTCTAAACTGCATGAAGCTAAAATACATTTTTATTGCAAGGAAAGCGATCTTTTTTTAAACCTTTTAAATACTATGATATCAAACTAAATCAACCTCGTTCAATACATCAGTAGATGGTTTAGCCCACGGACGCATACTGCGAATTGCACGAAATAAACATGTCCGTTAAAAGAGTCCGTCTGCAGAATAAGGAATCAAATAATGAATTTATGGAAGTGTTAAAAATAAGTGCTTTTTCAGATTTACTTCAACTGCGACCATTTGTATTCATTACCTCTAGAAAAAAAAATATGTTAAACAATTAATAAACATAAAATAATAATATCAAATAATGATATAACAACTAATAATAATGACTTTATTCAACAAATTCAGTTGCACTAAATTCAAGCTTCCCTGAGGTCCTTAAAACAAACTTGAGTTTGAGGCCATTTAGCCCAACAGGCGGACCCTGCCTCGGTTGGATATAAACAATTTACAAACCACGTTTCATCATGATAAAGGGAACCAAAGGTGTTGCGTAAAAACATATTTACTTCTGTTTCAAGTGACCTTGAAATTACAATTTTGACCTCAAAATCAATAGCAGGCTTCCTTTTTGTATTAAAACAATTTACCTATGTAATCGAACCATGGCATGCAGAAACATTTCTTCATGAAGGGAATTAAAACAGTTGACTTATCTCAATAGTGGAACAGGATTATTTCCCTTTATTCAAAACGCCTTTTCGACCGAAAGTTTCTTTTATTTTTGACGGAACTCAATATTCTCTACGACCAACTTAATATTACGTGCAGCATTTCTGTGAAGTTTTAGAATAAATCCATCCAGAAGTTTTGGAGGAATAGCCGCTCCAAGTACGAACGAACGACACATCCCTGCGTTCGCTCTGTATTATACTTCATGTCCCGAAAATCTAGAAGTTGAACAGTAATTTACACGTACTATATTACAAAGTTGACATTGTAGCACTTACCGATCTCTGTAACGAGTGTCCTGCAGTCATATAACAAGTATATTACACCAACACCCCACATTACCCCCCTTGCCATCACTCACGTACAATATATATATATATATATATATAGAGAGAGAGAGAGAGAGAGAGAGAGAGAGAGAGAGAGAGAGAGAGAGAGAGTTGTTGCATCTACGGTTGATGTTACCAGCAGGTAGCACACTGTTTCGTCTCAACCGTAAAGTAAAAACGCCAACAGTAAGTAAATTAGTCTTAATTGTCTACGGAAAAAAAGGATGAATTGCATATGCTCATAAAATGATGTCTATTCGTTGGTTTCTTATTTTCTTTGCTGATTTTTTATGTAGGATATGGCTTATTAAATAATTTGTCTACAAGAGTTTGGACACATATATGATAATGTGTGTGTTATTTATGTGTCTTCTCTGAAATTTATGAGAGTTTTGCAGCCCGCCTAGTATAAGGCAATAAACATGTATATAATTTATTATGTTATATATATATATATATATATACTCGTCAACGTTTTCCATCTCAGAATGTGGTTATCGAAATTTGTAAACATCCGGCAACGGGTGGAAATTTGTTGGAAGCAATCAAGGCCCGTAGCTACTCTGAGGCCCAGGGAGGCCAATGCCTCCCTATTTTCGGGCTAGGTACGAAACAAATTTTAGGCACTATGTTAAATATTTTTGTTAAATTTTAAAACTAAATAACTTATATTACTGTATTACTATAGCATTCCCTAGTACAACACTGAGAACCACAAGAAATGAATCTGAATCTATGTTGACGCTGTTGTCGCAGACGGTTCGGAATATTCCGTGCATACGATCAGCTTTGCGACTTTTTGTTATCGAAGATAACCGAAAACAAACGGGTGTTACTTTAGGGCTATTCAGATGAAACCGAACAAAATATTTTTATAACTGTTGCAAACTATATCAAACATGCTGTAAATACAATTTGTGAAGCATGTAATATGTTGAAAATTTAAATAAAAAGAAACATCAATAAAAAAAACCTTTGTTATACGCGATTTTTAAAAAAAAAACAGTGAGTGGTTGATATAATAAATGGATTTGCAACTAGGCTGGAAAGGAGAAACACATTGGTTGCCCAAAACCTACTCTATATAAAATGGTATTGTCCCCACTCCCATTCCAATCCAATATAGTATAACTGGATATCTACTCTTTATGTTTACGTTTTCAGGAAAGTCTAAAACAAATGTCTTAAAAATGGATTAGAATTAGATGTATGTTATTTTCGTTAATATCTTTATTTTGGCCTTACTACATCTCGATGTTATATCTAATTTCATTTTTTGTTGGGTGGTGCTATATACTTGAATGTATATTGCAATGTCACCAAGCTTATCTGATTTTTTTTTCAAATTCCCAGCATATTTTAGTAACTGGGCTGCGTTCAGCACCGTTAAACAGCAAACACGTTTAATACCTGGTTCCCTAAATGTGTTGCGTGTTGTGTGCTAATTTGAGATCGAGCCAGTGTTTAAAAAAATATGTTAGTTAACGTTTAACCGAACTGAACGCAGCCTTGGAATTTGTTACACTATTTGTAATATTGGACGGATAATCAAAACATGATTGTAGTAGTTAAGTTTATATAAAACAAATGCATCAATCATTAAAGCTTATATTTCACACTGACGCATACATGGATTTACATGGGTGTACTCATATTAAAAATAAACACATCTTATCATATTGCTAATATGAAATTTATTTTTATAATAAAATACAAAAATAGAACATATTGTATACATAGCATTTAGTTTAGATAACAAAACATACATAATTTTTAATACATATAATGTTTTTCTTGTATTTACATTTAGTAATTCTTCAGTTATGAATCGCGTATATTTGTTATCAACAACATATTCATGCAATGTCACCATGATTCTTAACTTCCGTGATATATTATTTTTAAATCATGAAAAGCATGTGCGTGCATGGATGCGTGATACTTGAATGTGTACTGCAATATTACTAGGCTTATCTGATTTTTTTTCAATTCCAAATATATTTTAGAAACGGATCCTAATTCTTTTCTGAGCAAGCATGCCATTAGACCCTCCTGGAATCGGCCTCCCTGTTTTTAGGTAGGTCTAGCTGTGGGCCTGATCTTACATGAGTGCTTATTTATAATTGGATTTATTAAACGAGTTTGAAAAACATAATATGCGAAGTTCTGCCGAGCATTACTTCATTTTTCCCAATTCAATAATAAATGAGCACGAATGTAAGATTCGTTTTATCACATAATTCAGGAAAAAAATACATTTACCATTTATTTAACAGATCACCTCTATAAGGAACGAGAAACAAATCGGGTATATGTGTTACCATGAGTCATCATATGACATAACGCCTCAAAATAACGTCATTCAACCATAGCAATCGACGTCATTTATATTTTCAGGCAAGTCGGAAAGTACTTCGGCAATATACATATGAGAGCCGAGCTATACGGAAAACACCGAGCAATTTATCGGAAGTGATATTAAAAATTATGTCGTGGGTTTATGAACCGTAAACTATGTGATACATTCTTATATTTAACAGGTGTGCTGTTTAGATGTGACGAAGAGGTAAACTTCTTATTGCACCTGACACTCAAATGGTTTATCACCCGTATATATCCACATGTGACTGTTTAGAGATTACGAATGTGTAAACTTCTTATTACATACTTGACACTCACATGGTTCATCCCAGTATGTATCCACATGTGTCTGTTTAAAAATGACGAACGTGTAAACTTCTTATTACAAACCTGACACTCAAATGGTTTATCATCCGTATGTATCCGCATGTGACTGTTTAGAGACGACGAACGTGTAAACTTCTTATTACACACCTGACACTCAAATGGTTTATCCTCTGTGTATATCCTCATCTAACTGTTTAGATATGACGAACGTGTAAACACCTTGTTACAAATCTGACATTCAAACGGTTTATCACCAGTATATATTCGCATATGTCTGTTTAGAAATGATAAACGTGTAAACTTCTTATTACAAACCTGACACTCAAATGGTTTATCATCCGTATGTATCCGCATGTGACTGCTTAGATATGACGAATGTTTAAACTTCATATTACACACCTGACACTCAAATGGTTTCTCACCAGTATGTATCTGCATGTGACTGTTTAGAGATGACGAACGTGTAAACTTCTTATTACACACCTGACACTCAAATGGTTTATCACCAGTATGAAACCGCATGTTGCTGTTTAGAGATGACGAACGTGTAAACTTTTTATTACACACCTGATACTAAAATGGTTTATCACCAGTATGTATCCACATATGACTGTTTAGAGATGACGAACGTGTAAACTTTTTATTACACACCTGACACTCAAATGGTTTATCACCAATATGTATCCGCATATGTCTGTTTCGAGATGACGAACGTGTAAACTTCTTATTACACAACTGACATTCAAATGGTTTATCACCTGTATGTATCTGCATGTGACTGTTAAATTTGACAAATGAGTGAACTTCTTATTACACACTTGACCCTCAAATGGCTTATCATCTGTATGTATCCGCATGTACCTGTTTAGAGATGACGAACGTGTAAACGTCTTATTACACACCTGACACTCAAATGGTTTATCACCAGTATGTATCCGCATATGTTTGTTTAGAGATGACGGACGTGTAAACTTATTAAGAAACACTTGACACTTTGACACTCAAATGGTTTTTCCCAGTATGTATCCGCATATGTCTGTTTAGAGATGACGAACGTGTTAACTTCTTATGAAATACCTGACACTCAAATGGCTTATCACCTGTATGTATCCGCATGTGACTGTTTAGAAATGACGACTATGTAAACTTCGTATTACACACTTGACATTCAAATGGTTTATCACCAGTATGAATCAGCATGTGACTGTTAAACTTGACAAATGAGTGAACTTCTTATTACACACTTGACCCTCAAATGGCTTATCACCTGTATGTATCCGCATGTGACTCTTTAGAAATTACGACTATGTAAACGTCTTATTACACACTTGACACTCAAATGGTTAATCACCAGTATGTATCACCATATGTCTGTTTAGAGATGACGGACGTGTAAACTTCTGATGTAACACTTGACACTCAAATGGTTTATCACAAGTATGTAACCGCGTGTGACTGTTTAGAAATGACGACTATGTAAACGTCTTATTACACACTTGACACTCAAATAGTTTATCACCAGTATGTATCCGCATATGTCTGTTTAGAGATGACGGACGTGTAAACTTCTTATGAATTATCTGACACTCAAATGGTTTATCACCAGTATGTATCCGCATATGTCTGTTTAGATATGACGAACATTTAAACTTCTTATTACACACCTGACATTCAAATGTTTTATCACCAGTATGCGTCCGTATGTGCTTGTAAAACTTGACAAATGAGTGACAAACTTCTTATTACACACTTGACCCTCAGATGGTGTATCATCAGTATGTATCCGCGTGACTGTTTAAAGTTTACAAACGTGTAAACTTCTTATTACACAACAGACACTCAAATGGCTTATCACCAGTATGTATCCGCATGTGACTGTTTAGAGATGATGAATGTGTAAACTTCTGATTACACAACAGACACTCAAATGGTGTATCACCAGTATGTATACGCATGTGACTGTTTAGATTTCACGAACGTGTAAACTTCTTATTACACAACATACACTCAAAGGGTGTATCACCAGTATGTATACGCATGTGACTGTTTAGAGTTGACAAACGTGTAAACTTCTTATTACACATTTGATCCTCAAATGGCTTATCACCAGTATGTATCCGCATGTCACTGTTTAGAGATGACGAATGTGTAAACTTCTGATTACACACTTGACACTCAAATGGTGTATCATCAGTATGTATACACATGTGACTGTTTAGATATGACGAATGTGTAAACTTCAAGCTCAGCAATTAAGATATCGATATCAAATCAGATTAATGTCATGTGATAATCATCTTCCTCATCATCATTAATTTATCTGTACAACATTCACCCTTTACCGTTTCTCCGTCATTTATATATTTATTCATTTAAGCATTCATTCGTTCATTTATCCATTTTCTCATTGATTTATTCATTTATAAATTTTCGTTTAAAGTAAGCATTGAGAAACATTCATTCATTCATTACATACATTCTTTCCTCATTTAATCAATCGTTCATTTATTCATTGAATTTGTTATGTTATGAGAAACATTCGTTCATTACCTCCATTCCTTCCACCTTTAATTATTCGTTCATTTATGCTTTGAATTTGTATGTAATGAGAAACATTCGTTTATAACCGTTTCTCCTTCATTTATTCATTTGGTCATTTATGCACTGAATTTGTATGTAATGATAAACATTCACTCATTACCGTTTCTCCTTCATGTATTCATTCGTTCAATTATTCATTGAATTTGTATGTAATGATAAACATTCGTTCTTTACCTCCATTCATTCCTCATTTATTCATTCGTTCATTTATGCATTGAATTTTGTATGTAATGAGAAACATTCACTCATTACCGTTTCTCCTTCATTTATTCACTCGTTCATTTATTAATTGAATTTGTATGTAATGAGAAACATTCGTCCATTGCCTCGATTCCTTCCTCAGTTATGCATTGAATTTGTATGTAATGAGAAACATTCGTTCATTACCGTTTCTCCTTCATTTATTCATTCGTTCATTTATTCATTGAATTTGTATGTAATGAAAAACATTCGTTCATTACCTCCATTCCTTCATCATTTATTTATTCGTTCATTTATGCATTGAATTTGTATGTAATGAGAAACATTCACGCATTACCGTGTTAAGTGTTAGTTATAAGATACTATAAATTTGCCAATAATTAAGTGTCGTTAATCTATTTTCTGCCAAATGACAATTCAATAAGATTTCAACAATTGCTATTTAAGGTGCGGGCTATTAAAAAATAAAGGTTGATAATGGCGGCAATATAATTAAAGAAGTCGGGTCTTGGTGATTACAGAAGTCGGTTCTTTGCAACATATGTAGGAAACAATAAAAGTAAAGTTCATTTGCTAGATTTGAGTAACGTAAACATGTTGTTGTGAAAAACATTCACAGTCGCAACAATTTATATGTTCCACATAATGCAAGCAAACAACATCTTTCAAAAAATTATGTAGTGATTCACTGATTGAGAGTTTTTGTTTCAAAATACCTGCTAAACGCAAAATCAAGTTTTCTCGGAGGACTATTTTTTGGCCATGTGGTTTATGCAGAAAAAATTCTTAGACTGACTGCATTTTCTGTGAATCATGCAAACAATGTTTCACGCAGATTGCGAGAATTTGTCTTCTGAAAATTTTGGGAATCTTGAAAACTCTCAAAGTTTCTTACACGTGTAATCAGTGTTTTGTGACGGAAATTAGTGATGGACCGTACAACTACCATCACGGATTATTACGACTATTTCAGGTAACCTCTTCATTTATTATAAGGATGCGACTTACACAACGTACAAGTCCAGGCTTTCTGTAACATGTCGCAACCACCGCGGACAGCGAAATCGACAATGTCGAAATAAGAATATCAGACGAAATGGAGTTTGGCACTGACGATGAAAAGGCACTAACGAAGGCATTAACCATGTGTTTTCTAACGCCACTCGTCTGTTGTGCACAAAACACCTGAAAGACAAAATAAATGTTTACATACATACCAAAGTAGGCATGGATTAAAGCCACAGAACAGAAGTAATGAGCAATATTTTTGGACCAGGTGGGATTAAAAACTCGGACACAACTATTGACTTTGAAAGCAAAACTAGTGAACTTCAGTCTCAGCTCCAAGACCGTCATCCAAATCTCGAAAAATACTTCTCCGTTAATCTAAAACCTCGACTTGAAAAATATGTATTCAAACCAACAAGAAATAACAAATCAAAAAGAAACTGAACCAACAACAGCGCTGAGTCCATAAACAACATCACGAAAATCACAACTAACTGGAAACCGCAAAGGAGTAAAGAACTGATATGCAAACTTCACAGCGTTGTGGATTTGCACTTTCTGGATTACAGGGGGCTTCCCTTCATGGTAATGGAAATTATATCCTTGCACCAGAAAAAAAATATAATGTGCATGACTCAATCTGGAGGTGCAAGTCAGATGAGGAGAAACGCGTCCTGTTCAACAATTTTCTTAAAGACAACAAATGGAAAATGAAATCACGACACCTAACGTCAAGTGATGGCCAGTTCTCTGTCATCAACAAAGCTAAGGGAATAGCAAAAAAACATGCCAACGTAAGCTACCAAGAAATGAAAGGGCAAACTAATGTAATTAGAGTTGCCAAATATCACAAACACAGAAGTGCCGTCGGGATAGGACGCAAGTCCTGCCCACGTGGCCCGATGTGCCTTCTTGTCTATTGTATGTCCACTATGTATGTGCTTCATGTATGTTATAATTTTAAATTGTTTGTGGTGTAAATGTTAAAAAATAAATGTTAAGAAAAACGGAAGAAAAAAAAAGGGCCATGACAAGAGCGCCTCCCCGTGGTGTGGCCCGGATGTAGTTTTATCTTTGCCATAACTCAAATATCTCACTTACCATAAATACTTTTTTTTACTTTTATTTTTTTTAAATTTATACAATTACATCGATCAATAGATTTCTAAAATTTCTATCGTTGGCAAAGGTACAGTTATAACTGAACGCTCAAGATTATAGTGTCCCGGGGTTTTTTTACAAACCAGGATCAATGATTATAGCGATGGAAAACAATTTAATATGATATATTTATTAAATTATATAGAAAATATATCTAAACCGATCTAAATGATATTTATATTATATCTATATATATATATAAATGTAAAAGGGAGTCCCGCGGTGACCCGGGTTGTCTGGTACCCTGACCAACTTCATTCCGTTACTATGTCCCAGGGGAATTAGTCAGACCCGAAATATTCCGAATATAATTTCCAGGTTCCGGTCAGCCATTTTTATTCATCTTGGCGGAAATTTTGAATTTACCATGGAAATATGCCTTGTGCATAACAATATGTGTATCTTTCATCCATATGTGAAGATTGCAACAAAACATACACAAACAGGTACAAATAGCTACTGTACTATAGATTGATATGAGGGTTCAAAGCACATGCATTTTATGATTATTTGGTCTGTTTTTAGTTAAAAAAAGATTTTGTGAACAAAAAATAAATATTGGCAAGATAAACAACATAAAAATTACAAAGTTTAAAATTTGAATACCAAAGTGACCTTGGTCTAGGTTTTATATTTTCTAAAATGATTTATTTCAGGGAGCAAAAATTAGCGAAGATGTGGAAGTTGATGCCCAAAAATGACTAATTATCAGTTTCAAAATTTAAAAAAGACAAAATTGTGTATAACACTGGTCATATTTACTGGACATGAATGTTGTATATTATTTACCTTTTAATCATGTACAAACTAAGACTTTTAAAAAAAAGAAGAAGAAAATTGGAGTATATTTCCAGGGCCTCCTCTGGCTATTTTTTTCTTTTCGCCACTACTTTCGCCATATTTGAAAAGTTGGAGCCAAATTTAAAAAAATGGAGCCAAATTAAGAGCCATTTTTGTAGCCAACTAAATTGCATACCTCGGCCAACGTTATCAAACCAGTCATAAGTTACAGTAACTTACTGCATGTTTTCTTTTACTTGTTTTAGCATTTGAATTAAACACGTTTTTTCGTGAGTATAATTTTTTAATGTATATTGCAATACTATTAAACATTATTATTATCTTGTGAGTTGTTATTGCCTGAAGTCAATAATTAAGGGAAGCAGTGATAGGTAGTAACTAAGTTGTTGATTTATATTGCAAACGATGCATAAGTTTAAATGGAGTGCATTCAAAAACCAAAACAGCCCCAGTCATATTTCTGTACTTGTTTGATTTTGTCAATGTTTGTGCATTTATGCACATAAATAACAGCTGTTTGAGCCTTATTTTGTTTTGCTTTTATTTTTTCTATAGCATGCTATTCTCACAAAACCCCATACAATGTATTTTATAGTTATTTAAAATTTATACACATCAATTAACTTTAAAATTATTAATACACAAATTATGGATTTCCAACTAGCGAATTGACTGAAATTGCTGTTGATTAAAACATTACACAACCTTTTCTAAATATCCATGTTAACCCACCCACTTTGTCACAACAGACTCTGTATAAATATGGTAAATATTAACATTTTAACAACAGAGCATATAGATCAAACATATTTACTTAAAACCTTGGTATTGATATCAAACAACTAACAGTCATCGCTGACATTATGAACAAAATTATTTTACAGACAAAATGTACAGTCATTTATTGTTTTTATCCCAGAAGCCGCCATTTTGAAACTGTTGACAAAAAATTGGGGTTACCCATGAAAGTATAGTTGACAGTGTATTGGCATAAACAATTTTTCTAAACCTGTTAAGCATATTTTAAGAATATTAAATTTTCAATATGATTAAAAAATGTAAATATATATAATAATTAAAAATACGAATATGCCGGTTGTCACTACGCGACCACGTGACTATTTTAAGCATATGCTATTTTTAGCTATGGGTAATCTTACACATGTGTTGAAATTTATGATGTGTGACAGTGCAATGATATCACAGCTGGGTGCTGATTAATCTGTTAAATGTCATGGTTGTTGATTGGGATGAGGGGACAGTTAAATGGATTAGCCAAGATAATTTCTACAGTTAGTTTTTTTTAGAAAATTTGAATACGAGAATCGGCCGTTGATTTCCTTGTCGCAACCACTTTCGCAAAAGAGGAAAATCTTTCGCAAATTAAAAATTTCCTTCGCATTTGGCGACATTGGCGAATCCCAGCGGAGGCCCTGATTTCACAAAATTTCATGCTGATTTTAATTTTTTCATATTACAGACGATATTGGACAATGGTGGTAGTTAAGTCTGAAGTTAAGAAGTACCAACAACTTCATGTGCAGTAGGTAAAGATGTAGAATTTGTTGTTATGCAGCAAACCACAGAAACTGTATGGAAAATAAAATATGGAGCGAGTATAACCAACAACTTTATGTGCAGTAAGCAAGATACAGATTTTGTCGTTATGCAGCAAACCAGAGAAACCGTATGGAAAATAAAATATATAGCGAGTTGTTAAGAAGTACCAATAACTTTATGTGCAGTAGGTACAAATGCAGAATTTGTTATTATGCGGCAAACCACAGAAACCGTATGGAAAATAGAGATTTGGAGGAAGAACTAATAACTTTATGTGCAGTAGGTAAAGATGCAGAATTTGTTGTTATGCAGCAAACCACAGAAACCGTATGGAAAATGAAATATGGAGGAAGAACTAACAACTTCATGTGCAGTAGGTAAAGATGCAGAATTTGTTGTTATGCAGCAAACCACAGAAACCATATGGAAAATAGAAATTTGGAGGAAGAACTAACAACTTCATGAAAATAAAATATGGGGCGAGATGTTAAGAAGTACCAACTACTTTATGTGTAGTAGGCAAAGATGCAGATTTCCCCTGTGAAACAGGTACTGTTTTTTTTTTATAAAAAAAATAAAATCATTGACTTAAACAGTATCAATATCCAATGTGTCATGTGTCCACATCTGTACCTGCTTTAATATATATGCAAGTAATAAGTTGATTCCGTCTGATATTCAATGCATTTTATAAGCTTGTCTTTTTTACGCCTGTTAAAATTCAGCTTCTTATCTCTTTTAGAACAAACTACTCATGTTATGGTGACTAAACTTCATAAACACATTCATATTATGTTATAGAAATAATGTATATTATATGTGACTAGTTTTTGTTTGTGGATTTTATATGTATGCTTTATTATAATCCCTTCTGGACTTCAACTCTTTTCAGAGCACTGGTCACATTGCTGTTTCCGGGAATGGTGGACTGGTTATGTCATGTTTGCCCAAACAGTTAACATGAACTTCTCTTCCATTCACAGATATCTTTGTAAGTAGTATCTTTTGAGACTTGACACATTTCATGCCTTCACAATTTCTGCGGTTTTGTTTGTCATGTTAACAGATCTTTGCCAAGCTTACTATGTCTGAGTGTCATTGTGAAGAAAGCTCAAAACTTGTAATAACCGCTTTAAATTTCCCTTACTGGGAAGGGCCATTACTGAGTGTTGTTTTTTGAGAGGCATTGCATTGAGCTGGGGATTAAACCTGCTTCTTCAGATGTGATTGGCCAACAATCTATCCACTACACTACAGCCATGCTTAAACAAAGTTTGAATATTTAAAAATCAAATGATAACCATAATGCTTTACATGTATGTCATCTAATATATGTTAGGTGTTCCAGCATGCTTGCAAATTTTGGCCTTAAAAAAAGTTTAAAATGGTGTCAAAGTGTTTGTTTCTAGTATATCCATTTTTGAGTTCAAGTTGTAAAAATATTCTTAAGAATATTTGATGAAAACCACTCCATGTCTCACTGTGCTGCTGGCTTAACTTCATGCAGAGTTATTGCTCTTCTCTTTAAAATTATAGGTTGTTAATCCTACATTTTTATGAACACTTTGGTACATCGCTGTATGAGCGATGTTTTGAAGGTATGAGTCAGGTTTGGTGATACCTTGTCATCAGAGCTCCAGATAAGATGCATATCTGCGTATCAATTACACATATAAGCAACGAGTTTTACGCTAAAATCAATTTCTATATGCGTAAATAAGTTAACATTCTCTGAAAATCAATCTTCATTGGACTAATTTTTTTAACTTATCCGCGTAAATAAATAGCTTAATGGTTTCAATTAAACTGGCTTCAGTGATAAATTTTACCAGTTATAATGGTAACCCTGTGGCCATGTTCATAAAAAATTAATGTCACATACTGCATTAAATGACTTTCATATTGTGCAGTGTGTTTGCTCAAACTATATTTTTGTACTTATTCTGATTGCATTTTGGTCAGTTATGACATACATGCCAAGAGCGAATAAGCAGCAGAAAACTTGCTAATTTTGTGTACTAATCAGTCAATATAATTATGCTACAGTACAATGTATTGTTCCTATTTTTCTGCAGCATTGGTATACCATTTATTTTTTAACATCTAAACTGTCATTGAACTGTTCAGCAATGGACTGTAAGAATCCAAAGATTGAGCAGTAAAATGACTGATATAAGATAAAAGGCAAAATGGAAAGTTCAATGTCCATTTGAACAGCTAAACACAAAATATGGTAGCAATTTAACAGGAGTTTTCAACTACCTGTGTTAAGCAGCCAAACATGTAGTTTTATATTTACAGCCAAACTTGGTCTGTATTCAACAACCACATGTTCTAAGGGGACATTATAGTACATCACCACTGTGTGCTGCAACTTAACACAGGTTTAATTGTATATCATATGCGCATTACTCATTACTTTTCTGAAAAACTCTAGAATACTCATCTACTCTGATTTTCATGAGTAATTACTCATCGGCTTAAAAAATTATCTGGAGCTCTGTGTCGTGTGTAAACATTTACAACATTTTAGAGAATGGTTGTAGAAAAGGTCATACTGTCAGTTTAAGAGTTACTAGGGAGCATCACATCATTTCATAGGTATCCACATTATTATTGAGTATATGTAGTAAAGAACTACTTATTTCTATTTCATTTTATTGCAGGTCTTGGTCTAGAGAAGTATTTATACACAGAGACATGATTTGGCAGTGATGTTACTGCCGGAGGGAGATGTATATACTTGTTGGGGTACAGGTACCACATGGCAGACAAAAGGTACAGGCACCACATTACAATAGACAATAACATATAAAACATTTCTTTAAACAAAATCTTCTCTGGAACAACTTGACAGGTTTTCACCACATTTGGTATGAAGCATTTATACATGAAACTTATTTTTTTATGCTCCCCAAAATAGTCGCCACTTCATTGGTCCGACCCCAAGTTCTTGTCCAGACTATTTCTCTACAACCTCTGATTGGAATTTTATGAAACTTGCTAGGATCCATCATTACCAAGTGCAGATGGGAAATTTGTCTTTGTGTTCTGGTTCGATGATTTTTCATGGAGTTATGGCCCTTTGATTCTGTTTGTAACCAAATTCTTGTTCAGGCTATTTCTCTACAACCTAATGTTGGAATTTTATAAAACTTGCTAGGATGCATCATTACCAAGTGCAGATGCGCATATTGTCTTTGTGTACACTATTTTTCACAGAGTTCTGGCCCTTTGATTCTGTCTGTGACCAAATTCTTGTCTGGGCTATTTCTCTAAAACCTCAGTTTGGGATTTTATAAAACTTGCTAGGATGCATCATTACAAAGTGCAGATGCGCATATTGTCTTTGTGTACCGGTTCAGTGATTTTTCACAGAGCTATGGCCCTTTGATTCTGTCTGTGACCAAATTCTTGCCCGCGCTATTTCTCTACAACCCCATGTTGGAATTTTATGAAACTTGATAAGATGCATCATTACCAAGTGCAGATGCGCAAATTGTCTTTGTGTTCTGGTTCGATGATTTTTCATGGAATTATGGCCCTTTGATTATTTCTGTGACCAAATTCTTGTCCGTGCTATTTCTGTATGTACAACCTCTGGTTGGAATTTTATGAAACTTGCTAGGATGCATCATTACTAAGTGGAGATGTGCATATTGTCATCATGACGCTATTTCGCTACAACCTAGTTTTAACTAAGTAAAACAAGTTAGGATCTGCGCATATTGTCATTTTGTTCCGGTTCAATGATTTGAGAATGTGTTCTGTAAAGTGCAGAGCCACATATTGTTCCTGCTATACAGTTTGGTATTTTTCAACCAAGTAGTCGGTACAGAGTTAAACACTCACTTGGGGAGCATCCATCAATTCCACCAATATTTTCTTGTTTAAATCTGTTTTTCTTTTTGAAATCGTCTTCATTGGAACTATTACAAAGTTTTGACGTAATGATATTCTTCTAGGTTTTATTCAATCCTTAGGGTGAAAATCTGACCAAACATGGGGTCTTATCAGTTTAAACATAAAGAAATTTATTTTCTTCCCAAAATCTGTCCAGCCCAATTTGTATTTATTTGGTAAAACTGATCGCTATGAAAAGGTGTTTCTTGTTTGTTCAAATGGAGGGTCCAGGATGTATTGAGACCCAGCACAGGACTTTGGCTCTGCTGGCTAAAGCCCAGCAGGGCTTATGTCATGGTAAATTGTCTGTCGTCGTCTGTCCTTTCATCGTCCTTCCAATAACCTTTTTCTTGTAGACTCGATACAGTGTTTTTTTTCGGCCATTTTTATAGCCGTTATTGGCTCATATTTCCAATGGCAAATAGTATCTTTTTTTCCCAATTGAATGGTAAAAATTCCCAATTGAAAGCTTCAAAAATGTAAATTGAAACTTACCATACTTCCTTGATAAAATAAAGAAAGTTTTCCCCATTCTGAATTTAGTATGACATTGATTATTTAATTAAATGGCCTGATAAGCAAGTGTACACTTTTTATAAATATATAAATATATTTAATGCAAAAAAATTTCCCAATGTTAATGAAAATGTCGCTGAAATTCCCAATTCCAAGGGTATGGGTCATCTTCCCAAATTGGTGAAAAAAAACACTGCGATAGCGCCTTCATTTTTCATTGAATCTTAACCAAACTTGCACAGCAGTTATGTAATCACAAAATCATGGACAAGTTCTTGAACCAGCATGATTCAACCACAATAGCTCCTGCCATGGGGCTTATAAGCACATTTTAAGCGAAACTTTAAAAAACATTTTCTCTGAAAATTCAAAACCTAGAACTAAGATATTTTTCATTTAGCATTGCATGGAGGTTTCCTGAAAACTTTGTTGAGGTCAGGTCCCTGGGTCAAATTTGGGGTTGCCACAGTGGTCACTGTTTCACATAGAGTTATATAGAAAAAATTTGTAGACGCAATAACACCCAAAGTTTTCATTGAATCTTAACCAAACTTGCACAGCAGTTATGTAACCACAAGATCATGGACAAGTTCTTGAACCAGTGTGATTCAAACACAAATAGGAATTATAAACAGATTTTTAACGAAACTTTACTTTTCTCCGAAAGTTCAAGGCCTAGACTTTAGATATTTTTTATGTAGCATTGCTTGGTGTTCTCCTAAAATATTTGTTGAAGAGGAACTTTAAAAAACGTTGCCTTTGAAATGTTTATTTGTCTATTTGTTGCGAGTAGAGCGATTCAGGTCCTTTTGGGCCTCTTGTTTAAAAAAGATTAATATAAAAGTATTTATAAAGATTTTTCCGGAATGGACAACAAGTTTGAGTCATGTCTTAAATAGTAATTTGTATTCAAGGTGGACCAGATGAAGATTGTTTGTTTCACAATCAATGAAAAATCAACTTTCTTAAATTGGTTGCTGTGCCTTGCAAGTTGTGGTGAAATCCTTAGTACAGTAAGAAAATGCATTCATCATTTCCATGATGTGATTGCTATGACTCACAATGAGTTATTTTAATTATTTCTATTTTAGGCTTTGGTGTACAGACATATTTCTGTCAGCTTGGAGATGCTTATATAGAAAGGACAAGAAGAGACCTGCTGTATAGCTTGTCCTGATGAAACTGTGTTGAAGTAAAGTACAGAATGTTCAGGTATGTCGATTTTTTTTTTAATACCAGACATAGATTAAAAGTCATTCAGGGTACAGAAATTTCATCCAACAGCCCTTCCATATGCTATTCTACCCTCGTACAGAGATGTGATGTATATTATGTGGTATGATGTTTTAAAAGCGATTGTTAAAAACTGATTATACTAATTTATTTTAGTTTGATTGCAAAGTAAGCGCAGCACATATTAACCATCCTTGAGTCCACTTCCTGGGTAGAACCAGTACTGGATGTTTTTTTAGAGACCATCATGGGAGCTGGGGATTGAACCTACAGATTCTAGTGGTTGAAAAAAATCAACTTTCCCTGGTTGAAAAATAACTTGCCCTGATCAAAGGTTCACTTGCCGAGATTTTTTTTACCAATACATATAAATTTTGCGGTATAATATTAATTATGTAATATCTCACATACACATGTATACATATAATTAAATGTATTAATTTTTATGTAGGGTAAGTTCCCCTTAACATTATGCATGTGTAAATTACAAGTATTACAGTTTGAATAAGATTGGGAGAAGTGAGAGAAATTCAGGGAGAAATGACTAGTCTAGCTATCAGTATGACCAACTAATTATGTTGTATTTATTCTTTTTATTTATTGACTATCATTTCTGTTCTGTCGACTCTGTGGCAGTGTGAGAGCACAAATTAGTTTAAAACATTATTTTAAATATCTTTCTTTTCTTTTTAAATGATTGCTATCTGTCATTACATACAATAATGGCAATGTCAAGCCTCCAAAGCTATTCAATCCATCCAAGAGAACATGACAGTATGATAAATAAAGGCAGTCTATGATAGCCTTAAAATATCTAAAAAAGTGCAACTAGTGAACTATATTTCAAATATAAAAAAATAACACATACTTTATCTGAATTGTTGTTTTCAATACTATATTTAAATCATGATATGACTGCCAAAGAAAATTATACGCTGAAACTACACAACCAAAAAGCAACAAGTTTATTACTATAGAACCCCACCCTGTTTTTTTCTTTACCTTAAACTCGATTTAAATATCAACGTTCACGTTTTCACAGAAGAAAATTTACAAATACACAGTTCCAATTAATGTTAATCTACAAAATATTTCTAAAATTACCAGAACCTAACGTTGGCATAACGTGATCGATCACGACTTATCTGCAAAACATAATCAAATTTTTGAAATTGCCAACATTATATGGCAAAGGGAGGTAATATTTTTATGCTTTTTCTATTGGAGGATTTGAGGGACACCCGCGAATCATGCATCATCTGTATTTAATTGCTTGCTCAGGTGCCCCAATGTCATTTTGCTTCAAACAAAATGACATACCGTAACATCATAATAAAGACGAAATTTTGAGATGTGTATAATTGGCGCGATTTTCTTAAAAGATGGAAACAAGCATACGATACAAAACACATTGATATTTTTATGCCCCCCAAAATTTTTTTCGGGTGGCATATAGTAATCGCAGCGTCTGTCCGACCGACCTTCCGTCCGGTATTTTGTTTCTGGCCTGTAACTTTGTCATGCATAGATGGATTTTGTTGAAACTTGCAACAAATGATCAACAGAACATGACGACGTGTCGCGAGTAAGACCCACACCTGTACCTCAAAGGTCAAGGTCACCATTTGAGCTTGTTTGACAACACTTTGAGTTTATGTGAGATTTCGTTTCTGGCTTGTAACTTTGTCATGCATAGATGAATTTTAATGATACTTGCTACAAATGATCAACATAACATCATGACATGTTGGGGGACATGTGACACTTAACAGTGACATTTCTTGTTTATTTAAAAATAGAACCCGTTTTGGCAATGCTACGTTTGTTTGAATAGTAGAGGTAAGACAAAAAAAGCAGTAACTGCCCTGACTACGTAAATCAACGTTTCCATAGTAACCATAATAATGGAAAAATATTAAAAATTTTGCAAAATTACTGCAAATACATGTATATAGCGGCAAAGGCTCCCTGATAATTATTTAAATACAATGATAAATAAAAATGTTATGGCAAATGTCTACAAACTTTCTGACCCCTCCCCCATCCCCCTCCTATATACAACGAATTTCATTTGGACAAGATAAGTTTTTCGAGTTGTATATGGTGTTCCAGTCATCTGTGTTCCAGTCAACAAACTGTATTTACATTGGTCTCTGTAAACATTTCGAACATAGCTTCATATTTCTGAAAATATCCATACACGCACCTGCCCATTTAAGTAAACATTTATCAAAATGTACACAGGTAATTGGCCAAACAATTATTTAATAATGGAAATGTTATACTGTTTATTATTTAGTCAGCACACAATTGAAAACAGTTGAACCGTTGCACCTTGGTGATCAAATTTTGTTTCCATTCAGTTGTTTGCATTATGTCCCTGATTCGTTAGGTACTTTCACATAATAAATCAGTTATAGATTGATTGATTGAATATTTAGCGTCACTTTTATGCCATTGAGGGCTAACATACGATCAGTTAACCTAACCACTGTTTCCTGGGATTAACCAGTACTCGAGCACACCTCATCTACGCAAGTAACTGATAACTTTCCCACTTGAATCAGTGATGAGACACGAATGATTATGAGACACAATGTCGTATATCAATCATCACGGAGACTGTTGCGGGGCGGGGAATCAAATTCACGACCCCTGGTTTGAGAGTCAGATGCGTAACCTACTGAGCTAATCGGGCCTGGCATAAATCAGCTATATACTAGTATGTCGATTATTTTAAATGTTTGACATTGCCTGAGTGTAAGTGTTTACATCAATCTTGAAATATGTACCTGTACACAAAATTTTTTGTCACCGACACAGTTTACAATTGTTGATGGGGATAACAAAGGCAGTTTGTTCAAAATAGAAAAGGTAAATAAATCAAATGATGTAGTTTCTAAAAACTGATGCATATAATAAAGTGGTAATATAATTGTATACTTTATATTCCCTGATGCGTAAGTTATATATTAATATATGTGTGTGGTAATGTTTATTTACACCACCACATTGAGCATTAAATGTCAATATTTCCCTTTAAGCAGTTTCTTTGTCTGAGTCAACAGTGGGTTAATAAAGTTTCACTGGCAATTATTTTAAGAGATTTGTTAAATGGCTATTGTAGCAGTGATGTACACATGGAAAATATAAAATTTTCCTAAATATAATCTTGTATAGGCCTTGTATCTATCATTTTGTAGTTTATATACTTGCAATGGAATTTAATCTTATTTCCTGAATGTGTTGCAGATACACAGTGTCAACTGAAACATGAATGCCGAGGGGCCAGGGAGTAAATAATGGAACTTTGAAGTATTTCTACAGGGCAGTTTTAGAAGCAAACTTTACAGGTATTATATAGGCAAATTTGAATAGAGAGATGGGGAACAGTTTCCAAGTGAACACAATATGATAGAAACTTAGTACAAGTGTAATTTAATTTGTACTTGTATGTAGATGAAATCTACTTTTCTGTGTAAGACAATTTAAAACAAAACAACAAAGAACCTTTTAGTTATGCTTACAGAATCCACTCTGACCTGAATTGAACTGTTTTGAAATAATTTGTTTACTTAACATAAAACTCTGAACGCTTATCAATCCGGGTTTTGTGAATTGTTTGACCACAGTCTCTGTCGCCAATGCAATGTGTTTCATTGTGATTCATCTCTCACTGCTGATTCAAGTGGTAAAGTTATCAGATTGGGTGTGCTCGAGTACTGTTTACCTTTCAGGATCCCAGGAACGAGTAGTTAGTATAACAGATTGTTTGTTAGCCCTTGATCCCAGTCTGGCCACAGTTTCAGTGATGATTGATATACATCATTGCATCTCACTGTCATTTGTCTCTCATCACTGATTCAAGTGGGAAAATTATCAGTTACTTGCAGAGATGTAAGTGTTCAAGTACTGGTTAACCTTCCATGATTCCAGGAGAGAGCTGTTGGGTTTAATGATCATGTGCTAACCTACAATAACAATGCTAAATATTCAATCCAATAATCCTTGGGATGTTTTATTTTCGAAAAAGGGATTTTTAAATAGAAAATTATTTTTTCAATACCACATACCCTTGGAAATGCATTTTATACTTGTAAAATAATAATTCATCTATTTCACATTTAGGCAGTGGTGCACAGTATTACCGGTATACTGACATACTGCAATACAGAATCACTATTTTGATAGATTACTGACATCCAAATACACTTGGTGAATTCCGTAAACTGTTAATAATCTGGCAATGGAAATATTTAAGCTGAATGATGTCAGTTATTTTAGATAATTTTATGGAGTTTCCGAGTTCAAAACAAGGCTATAGCATAGTGCCAGCTGGTCTCCTGTTCAAAATATTTTACTGATTTGACTTGAGGCAAATTTGGTAACCAGCACCCATGTTTTTTACACATACTGCTGTTTCAACACCAACAAACATGTTGGAGATAGGCGAAGAACACGATAATATAAAAAACTTGAAGAGTAAAGCTTTGGATTGGACACATTTGGGTCTGGCTCAGAAGAAAATTAACAAAGAAATATTAGCAAATGTGGATGCATGTAGATTTGCCAGAGAACTGAAATGTGCAGGTGGCTAGACAAATTTAACTTCACATTTACAAAGGCATCATCCACAAATCTTGGTCAGCAATACTCATAACGTGCATAAAAAATTGATTTGAGATTGGTCAGTGTTAATTCTAGTCAGTGATAATGTTATGATTTGTTAAGGTTTATGGTTGTATATTTCAAAGTTTAAATAGAAGGAATCTGATAAAATTATTTTCAAATAGAATCTATAGATCTGTAAGATGTTTTTTTTTATCTTTCAAAGAAGCTGGATAGATAGACTGAAAAGACTCATTTGAATGGATTTTGGTATGATTTGTTGTTGCTGACATGATGGTTAATACTTATGTTTTATTGTTAAAAAAGTTAGAAATAGTTTCTTATATAGCTTTATACCAAAGGATAATCAGGTGACCGTTAAGGACCATGATCGTCTTTTTGTATATGTCAGATAGTCCATACTTAATAGATCTGCAGCACTGTGTATCTTGTTGGTGATAAACCTGTAAAAATACTGTTATTTTGATTGGCTTTTTTTGTTCATCAAATAGTCTATACAGATTGTGGTTTCTTGTTTCAGATTTAACGGAACAGTCTGGAATAATACTTATATTGACCAGAAACAACACTCAAGACAATTATCGGAAGTAACTCATATGCAGAGCAGATACAACACTGTTCCAGGTTCTATGCCAGTTATTCTGGAATTCTCCAATTTATGTGACATCATGGATTGCCATTCTGCCTGCAGACTGGATGTGACAGTTAAGTCTAGTGTGGAATCCGATATTGAAGAGGAACTACTAGCAGCTTAATAGATATAAACATGGACAAAAAGGTTGAAGTAGAGTAATCAGACAATATTCTGTGTAGTTGTTATACAGTACAAGTGTGTAGAGAGACCTTACACAACATCGGGGTTGAATTTTGACCAAATAGGAATAAACAATCTAAACAGCACTTGTAACGGTTAATGGTGTTGTCTGAATTTCGCTAAACTCTTTGTTAGGTATGTACATTTTAATTGAAATAATTGTAGTATTATTGTAATTGTAGTATTATTTTTATTGTAGTATTATTTTAATTGTAGTATTATTGTTATTGTAGTATTCAATATTTTAAGACACGTACCATTAATAAAAAAAAAATGTGAGAAAAAACTATAAACAAAAGAGAAATAAAAAAAAGAAAAAAAGAGAAAAAAAGAAAGACCGATGGAAAAAAGAAATAAAATAAAAGATGAATAAGAAAAAAAATAAGAAAAAAAAATAAACAAAACTATGGTACGATAGATTTTTATAACATAGTATTTTATATCACAAGCATTACATAATCTATGATAATCTATGATAATCTATGAGAGCAGATCAAGGTTATAATTATGATGTTATAAATAAATTATTGAACTTTTGCACATAAATGTACAAGATGTTCAGAAGAAGTATTTATGACAGTTGTTTATTTATTTATTGTCCTTTTTGATTTCATGACTTGCTCTCAAAGATTATGTATGTTTTGTATATTTCTTAGCTTGGAGTAGATTTGTATTAATTTATTATTTTTATATTTCATGATAGAATTTTTAGCTGTAAATAAAACAAAAGATTGTGTGATTTCACGAATTTCATTTCAAATTGGTGTTGCCAAAATAGCAAAAGTATTTTTGTTTCACATTGTACTATTGACATTTAAATTTAGTATATGTAATGATGTACACTATTATTAAGTGAATTTAAATATTTTTTAAAAAGACATTATATTATAAAAGTTAGCATTGATATATTGACTTTAAAAGGTTCTTTTAAGAATTTTTTTTATAGCCTCAGGTGCTGGTTTAAGTTTTGGGTTCGAGCCCAGCTTGGTCCAAACAATTGATGTGATAACTCTCCTCAGAGGTTGTGGGTACAAGCCCAGCTTGGTCCAAACAATTGATGTGATAACTCTCCTCAGAGGTTGTGGGTACAAGCCCAGCTTGGTCCAAACAATTGATGTGATAACTCTCCTCAGAGGTTGTGGGTCCAAGCCCAGCTTGGTCCAAACAATTGATGTGATAACTCTCCTCAGAAGTTTAGGGTACAAGCCCAGCTTGGTCCAAACAATTGATGTGATAACTCTCCTCAGAGGTTGTGGGTACAAGCCCAGCTTGGTCCAAACAATTGATGTGATAACTCTCCTCAGAGGTTGTGGGTCCAAGCCCAGCTTGGTCCAAACAATTGATGTGATAACTCTCCTCAGAAGTTGTGGGTACAAACCCAGCTTGGTCCAAACAATTGATGTGATAACTTTCCTCAGAGGTTGTGAGTACAAGCCCAGCTTGGTCCAAACAATTGATATGATAACTCTCCTCAGAGGTTGTGGGTACAAGCCCAGCTTGGTCCAAACAATTGATGTGATAACTCTCCTCAGAGGTTGTGGGTACAAGCCCAGCTTGGTCCAAACAATTGATGTGATAACTCTCCTCAGAGGTTATGGGTACAAGCCCAGCTTGGTCCAAACAATTGATGTGATAACTCTCCTCAGAGGTTGTGGGTACAAGCCCAGCTTGGTCCAAACAATTGATGTGTTAACTCTTCTCAGAGGTTGTGGGTACAAGCCCAGCTTGGTCTAAACAATTGATGTGTTAACTCTTCTCAGAGGTTGTGGGTACAAGCCCAGCTTGGTCCAAACAATTGATGTGATAACTCTCCTCAGAGGTTGTGGGTACAAGCCCAGCTTGGTCCAAAAAATATGTGAAACTTTCTGTCAAGACAAGGGATAAATAATTTAAGAATAATTTGAACTTGTAGGTAATGAGTAAACAACATAATTTGATAAGAAATGGGGTTTGGAGGGAAGTCAGGAACACCTGTCGGTCTCGTAATCTACCAGTGTTGCATAAAAACTTATTTCACTTTTTTTTTCAACCAGGTTTTCTGGGAGGGTGGATGGGCTAGCATGTGTTTACATTTTTATTTTGACTCAATAACATTTGATAGCATTATTTTCATTATAGCTGCCTGTTTAATATATTCAATTAATTACTTCTGTGAACTACCACCTATATGTTGTTTTAACCAAAAAGATATTTAATCTTCTTTCAGAAATATAATGTCGTGACTAACCAAATATAGAAATACTTCTTATGATAAGAACAGCCTCCAATTGTCACAAGGTTGTTTTTGTGAGGCTGGTCAATGGAGTGACCCTACCTGTAAGTTTATTATGTGTGCTCAATGTTGTTAACTGTATGTGTGTCTTTTTTGTTATGTGCATTTTTGGTAATGTTTTTGTCTTGTATTCTATGTATTAATGCCTGTACTTTGGTTGAGTTACATTTTGAGAAGTACATGTCTTTGTATGACTATTGTTAAAAAAATAACATTGTCTTCTTAATTACGTGTATCTTTTATTTTTATATGTAAGTGCATTTTGGTAATAGTTGTTTTTGTTTGTATACATAGCTGTTTTTTTAAGTTTATTTTGGTTAGTTTTAAATTGACCCTTGTTATTTTTATGTATTAATCTTTCTGTTGAGAAGTGGATGTTATTTTGTACATTATAGATAGGATCTGAGGTGGTATTCCCAAATTATGTTATACTAATATATCTTTATCTTATAATCAAACTTCTTACAAATTGTTACAGTTTATACAAATCTCTATGTCCTGGGTTGTTACAAGTTGTTACAGTTTATCATTTCTTTTCAATTTTTTAGTCAATATGCTATGCAAATCTCTCTTCTGTGTCCTCCAAAGTATGTAGATGAAGTGTCTTGCTCAAAGGTGTAAAACAACTGTGATTGATAGTATAAACCTCTGATCGCTACACAAGATTAACATTGGCTTCTCAAATATATTTTGGCTTGTGTTTATGTGTTTGTGTATTTTTTGTTCACGTCAGTTTTTATTTATTTTTTTATTTTATGTTGTCATATATCATCTGCCATATTGTTCTTTATCAAAGTTTAAAACCAAGTTGTTTACGTTTAATAAATTTTCTGTATTTGTATTATTATGCAGACTGATACAACGCAAATTCCGTTGTAACGCGTTTTTTTCTTTGCTCCCATTTTTTCGATGGGAGATGGGGAGGAATGACAACCAAACAATATATTGTCCCCCTGCTTGAATTTGATCATTGCTCAACTTCTACTGTTCTACAAACTGTTTAAAATCTTACATAATGATGGTTTAAAGGACAGTTTATTTGATTGATTCGTGCCAGCATTAATTATTAACAGTTTGTAATAATCAGAGTGATTCACTAAATGCTGACACGTCCAAACACAATAGCCATTTCCAAACTTTATCATAAGCTAGTTTTTACGTAGACACCGTTTTTTTTCATCTGGGTTACGCGGCAGAGCTGTCAATTTTAGTTTGACCAAACATGAATATGTTTTTTCTTTTTGATGATTTGTATACATATCTAAGTGTATCTCAATCTGCTGTACACAAATATGCATCAAATTACATTACAATGCAAACAATACCATTTAGTTCCAGAGTTAGATTTTTTTAAGGTAAATTATCTCTACAACGCGGTTTATGTATATCATGGTTTCACCTTGTGGCCCACAGATCGACATTATAATGGGACTTGAGTGTATATAAACATATGAGATTTTCTACATGACTGTAGGATGGTTTTGTAGTTGATGTAGTAACATGTTATTAGGTGTTTGTCATGTAAAATCAGTGTTTTACGTGTATTTTAAACACTTAAAATTTTGACAATGATAACTTTATATTTCATCTATTTACGCATGTATAAATGTGCAGAATTCATTTTTTTTTTTTTAAATAAAGTTTTGTTGTAGGAATGAAATTGAAATACCCAAGTATGTGTGCAGACCATTGATTTCATTTCTATTCTGGACAAAGGGCATAAATCATGTACATGCACAGCAGTATTTTTAACCACAAGATCTGACAAATTCTTGAATCAGCGTGATTTGACCAAAAATGCCCCCACCACAGGGCTTGTAAGCTTTATAAGCTTTAAAAAATATTTTCTTTGAAAGTTCCAAGTCAAAGACATTAGATATTTTAAATCTAGCATTGCATGGTTGTTACGAAACATTTCCTCTGAAATGTTCACCTGTCCATATGTTGAGTGATTCAGTCAGGCCCTCATGGGCCTTCTGTTATTGAAATGACATAAAAGAATACTAAATGATTTTAAGAATACTACTCAAATCTTCTAAACCAGAGTGACACCACCATTTCTATATAAAATGGTTAAACTTTCTTAAATATGACCTTCCAAAGACAAAGACATGGTGGTTGATATTTTCGTATGATTATTTGTTCAGGTATAAAGATATGTTTGATGAGGCAGGGTCCTCCCTGGCCAAGTGGTCTAAGGTGCAATCTCAAGACCACTTACCTCTCACTGCTTAGTTCACAGGTTCGAGTCACGCAAGCTCCAGAACTTAATGTGAGGACGGCGGTTCTACTCATTTGACTCAGTCTGAGGTCTTCTTCCACCAGTAAAACTGAAAATGCCATATATAACCTGAAATGTGTTGAAAGTGGCATTAAACCCCATTAAAAAAAAATGGTTTGGTGCATGGACATGACTGATATTTTATTCCCATATTGCTGTGTGATCTTCACAAAACAATAGATATATTACCATTTCGAGACAAATTGGTTTATTGGTAAAAATGGATAATTATGTCAAAAGTTTTATTATTTGAAGCCCGTGTGGTTCCGGCTTAGAATAGAATCACTGCCGATCTCTATAGAGGGGTAGGAATCCTCCGAATGGGTGTCATGTTCATTTTATCTATTTTCGTCATGTTCACTGTTGTGGTTAAATTATCAACCCCTGTGTGGTTTCAGGGAGCCATATGTGTGATGGCAAGAATAGGACCACTGTGGCTCATGCATGTCGTAAGAAGCGACAATTTGAGTAATACGATAGAATTTGCTGAAACTCTGCAGTTTTGCAGGTATCAAGGTTCTGGGTTCATTCTGCATATTCATTTGTTGGTGTATTTTTGTTTAATACTGTATGTTAATTTGTTGTTTTTTGTAGAGTTAACCTGGAATCTTCCTTCCTGTTGGCGTTGAATAACCTATAATGTGTTGGTACGCCGTAAAACCCTATTAATTCTATTCATTATTATTTGAACTTGTGTGAAACCAAATACTGGCAGTTTTCATTGGATCCTTCCTACCTAAGTTGACTCACTTTAGAGCATCTGATATGCCAGCCTGGCCTCTGTTATGATTGGTACATGACGATGCATCTCATTGTCATTTGCCTCACCGCTGGTTTAAGTGGGAAAGTTATCAGTTACTTGCAGAGACAGGTTTGCTCAAATACTGTATCCAAGGAATAAGGGGTTAGATTGTCTTTTAGTTCATGATAGTGTAATAATGTGGAGCACATGGTCCAGTGGTAGAGCACTAATCCCATGATTTGAGGGTTGTGGGTTTGGTCCTCAGACACTGCTATGAATAGTGTCCTTGAGCAAGACACTTTTCCACATATAATTAATACTGGTTCTGCCCAGGAAGTCTTCAAGCATGATTTGTCTAAGTTGTAAGAACTTTTTTCACAATCAAAGTAAAATAATTAAGTTTAAACTATAGTAAAATGATAACTATAGTGTTCGAACAAACTCTCCACCACTATGATTTTATTTTTAAATCAGCACATGGACTTCCATATAACAAATAGAGAGTGTAATGTTGGCATTTAACTGCCACACAACATTATTCCCTCTCTGTCACCTGGTTAGCTCAGTCGTAAGCACAATCTTCGGCCTTCCACAGTCTCTGTAATGTTTGATATACAACATTGTATTTCATTGTCATTCATCAAATCTCTGATTCAAATGGAAAAATTACTTTTGGAGATTGGTGTACTTGAGTACTGATTAACCTTCAAAGATCCAAGGAGTACTTGGGTCTGTTATTAAATATAAACAGTAATGGCGTACTTGAGTACTGGTTAACCTTCAAGGATCCTAGGAGTACTTGGGCCTGTTATGAAATATAAACAGTATTGGTGTACTTGAGTACTGGTTAACCTTCAAGGATCCAAGAAGTGCTTGGGTCTGTTATTAAATATAAACAGTAATGGTGCACTTGAGTACAGGGTAACCTTCAAAGAACCCAGGAGTACTTGAGTCTGTTATAAAAAATAAACAGTAATGGTACACCTGAGTACTGGTAAATCTTCAACAATCCCATGAGTACTTGAGCCTGTTATGAAATATGAACAGTAATGGTGTACTTGAGTACTTATACAGTAATGGTGTACTTGAGTACTTATTAACCTTCAAGGATCCCATAAGTACTTGGGCCTATTATTAAATGTAAACAGTAATGGCGCACTTGAGTACTGGTTAACCTTCAAGAATCCCATAAGTACTTGGGCCTGTTATGAAATATGAACAGTAATGGTGTACTTGAGTACTGGTTAATCTTCAAGGATCCCAGGAGTACTTGAGTCTGTTATGGAATATAAACAGTAATGGTGCACTTAAGTACTGGTTTACCTTCAAGGATCCCAAGAGTACTTGGACCTGTTATGGAAATATAAACAGTAATGGTGTACTTGGGTACTGGTTAACTTTCAAAGATCCCATGAGTACTTGGGCCTGTTATGAAATATAAACAGTAATGGTGTACTTGAGTACTGGTTAACCTTCAAGGACCCCATGAGTACTAGGGCTTGTTATGAAATATAAACAGTAATGGTGAACTAGATTACTGGTTAACCTTCAAGGATCCCATGAGTACTTTAATCTGTTATGGAACATAAACAGTAATGGTGCACTTGGGTACTGGTCAACCTTCAAGGATCCCATGAGTACTTGAGTCTGTTATGAAATATAAACAGTAATTGGTGCACTTGAGTACTTGTCAACCTTCAAGGATCCCGTGAGTACTTTAATCTGTTTTGGAATATAAACAGTAATTGGTGCGATTGAGTACTGGTCAACCTTCAAGGATCCCATGAGTACTTGGGCCTGTTATGTAATATAAATAGTAATGGTGAACTTGAGTACTGATTAACCTTCAAGGATCCCATTAGTACCTGAGTCTGTTATGAAATATAAACAGTAATGGTGTACTTGAGTACTGATCAACCTTCACGGATCCCATGAGTACTTGAGTCTGTTATGTAATATAAACAGAAATGGTACAATTGAGTACTGGTTAACCTTCAATGATTCTAGGAGTACTTGAGCCTGTTATGAAATATAAACAGTAATGGTGTACTTGGGTACTGGTTAACCTTCAATGATTTGAAGAGTACTTGGGCCTGTTATGAAATATAAACAGTAATGGTGTACTTGAGTACTGGTTAACCGTCAATGATTTTAAGAGTACTTGAGCCTGTTATAAAATATAAACAGTAATGGTGTTCTTGAGTACTGGTTACCCTTCAAAGATCCCAGGAGTATTTGAGCAAGTTATGAAATATAAAGAGTAATGGTGTATTTGAGTGCTAGTTAACCTTCGAAGATCTGAGGATTATTTGAGCTTGTTATGAAATATAAACAGTAATTGCGCACTTGAGTACTAGTTAACTTTCTAAGATCCAGGAGTATTTGGGCCTGTTATTAAATATAAACAGTAATGGTGTATTTGGGTGCTGGTTACCCTTCAAAGATCCAAGGAGTACTTGGGCCTGTTATGAAATATTAACAGTAATGGTGTACTTGAGTACTGGTTAACCTTTAAGGATACAAGGAGTACTTGGGCCTCTGGTTAACCTTCAAGGATCCCATGAATACTTGGGCTTGTTATGGAATAAAACAGTAATGGTGCACTTAAGTACTGGTTAACCTTCAAGGATCCCATTAGTACTTGAGTTTGTTCTGGAATATAAACGGTAATGGTGCACTTGAGTACTGGTTAACCTTCAAGGATCCCAGGAGTATTTGAGACTGTTATGGAATATAAACAGTAATGGTGCTCTTGAGTACTAGTTAACATTCAATGATCCAAGGAGTATTTGGGCCAGTTATGGAATTTAAACAGAAATGGTGTTTTGAGTGCTGGTTAAACCTCAATGATCCAAGGAGTACTTGGGCCTATTATTAAATGTAAACAGTAATGGTGTTCTTGAGTACTGGTTACCCTTCAAAGATCCCAGGAGTATTTGAGCAAGTTATGAAATATAAAGAGTAATGGTGTATTTGAGTGCTAGTTAACCTTCGAAGATCTGAGGATTATTTGAGCTTGTTATGAAATATAAACAGTAATTGCGCACTTGAGTACTAGTTAACTTTCTAAGATCCAGGAGTATTTGGGCCTGTTATTCAATATAAACAGTAATGGTGTATTTGAGTGCTGGTTAACCATCGAAGATCCAAGGAGTACTTGGGCCTGTTATGAAATATTAACAGTAATGGTGTACTTGAATACTATTTAACCTTCAAGGATACAAGGAGTATTTGGGCCTCTGGTTAACCCTCAATGATCCAAGGAGTACTTGGGCCTATTATTAAATGTAAACAGTAATGGCGCACTTGAGTACTGGTTAACCTTCAAGAATCCCATAAGTACTTGGGCCTGTTATGAAATATAAAGAGTAATGGTGTACTTGAGTACTGGTTAATCTTCAAGGATCCCAGGAGTACTTGAGTCTGTTATGGAATATAAACAGTAATGGTGCACTTGAGTACTGGTTAACCTTCAAGGATCCCAAGAAGTGCTTGGGTCTGTTATTAAATATAAACAGTTATGGTGCACTTGAGTACAGGGTAACCTTCGAAGAACCCAGGAGTACTTGAGTCTGTTATAAAAATAAACAGTAATGGTACACCTGAGTACTGGTAAATCTTCAACAATCCCATGAGTACTTGAGCCTGTTATGAAATATGAACAGTAATGGTGTACTTGAGTACTTATACAGTAATGGTGTACTTGAGTACTTATTAACCTTCATGGATCCCATAAGTACTTGGGCCTATTATTAAATGTAAACAGTAATGGCGCACTTGAGTACTGGTTAACCTTCAAGAATCCCATAAGTACTTGGGCCTGTTATGAAATATGAACAGTAATGGTGTACTTGAGTACTGGTTAATCTTCAAGGATCCCAGGAGTACTTGAGTCTGTTATGGAATATAAACAGAAATGGTGCACTTGAATACTGGTTTACCTTCAAGGATCCCAAGAGTACTTGGACCTGTTATGAAATATAAACAGTAATGGTGTACTTGGGTACTGGTTAACTTTCAAAGATCCCATGAGTACTTGAGTCTGTTATGAAATATAAACAGTAATGGTGCACTTGAGTACTGGTTAACCATCAAGGATCCCATGAGTACTAGGGCCTGTTATGAAATATAAACAGTAATGGTGAACTAGATTACTGGTTAACCTTAAAGGATCCCATGAGTACTTGAGTCTGTTATGGAACATAAACAGTAATGGTGCACTTGAGTACTGGTCAACCTTCAAGGATCCCATGAGTACTTAAGTCTGTTATGAAATATAAACAGTAATTGGTGCACTTGAGTACTTGTCAACCTTCAAGGATCCCGTGAGTACTTTAATCTGTTTTGGAATATAAACAGTCATTGGTGCGATTGAGTACTGGTCAACCTTCAAGGATCCCATGAGTACTTGGGCCTGTTATGTAATGGTGTATTTGAGTGCTAGTTAACCTTCGAAGATCTAAGGAGTACTTGGGCCGGTTATGAAATATTAACAATAATGGTGTACTTGAATACTTGTTAACCTTCAAGGATACAAGGAGTACTTGGGCCTCTAGTTAACCTTCAATGATCCCATGAATACTTGGGCTTGTTATGGAATAAAACAGTAATGGTGCACTTAAGTACTGGTTAACCTTTAAGGATCCCATTAGTACTTGAGTCTGTTATGGAATATAAACAGTAATGGTGCTCTTGAGTACTAGTTAACATTCAATGATCCAATGAGTATTTGGGCCAGTTATGGAATTTAAACAGAAATGGTGCTCTTGAGTGCTGGTTAACCCTCAATGATCCAAGGAGTACTTGGGCCTTTTATTAAATGTAAACAGTAATGGCGCACTTGAGTACTGGTTAACCTTCAAGAATTCCATAAGTACTTGGGCCTGTTATGAAATATAAAGAGTAATGGTGTACTTGAGTACTGGTTAATCTTCAAGGATCCCAGGAGTACTTGAGTCTGTTATGGAATATAAACAGTAATGGTGCACTTCAGTACATGTTAACCTTCAAGGATCCCAAGAGTACTTGGACCTGTTATGAAATATAAACAGTAATGGTGTACTTGTGTACTGGTTAACTTTCAAAGATCCCATGAGTACTTGAGTCTGTTATGAAATATAAACAGTAATGGTGCACTTGAGTACTGGTTAACCATCAAGGATCCCATGAGTACTAGGGCCTGTTATGAAATATAAACAGTAATGGTGCACTAGATTACTGGTTAACCTTCAAGGATCCCATGAGTGCTTGTGTCTGTTATGGAACATAAACAGTAATGGTGCACTTGAGTACTGGTCAACCTTCAAGGATCCTATGAGTACTTGAGTCTGTTATGAAATATAAACAGTAATTGGTGCACTTGAGTACTTGTCAACCTTCAAGGACCCCGTGAGTACTTTAGTCTGTTTTGGAATATAAACAGTAATTGGTGCGATTGAGTACTGGTCAACCTTCAAGGATCCCATGAGTACTTGGGCCTGTTATGTAATATAAATAGTAATGGTGAACTTGAGTACTGATTAACCTTCAAGGATCCCATTAGTACCTGAGTCTGTTATGAAATATAAACAGTAATGGTTTACTTGAGTACTGATCAACCTTCACGGATCCCATGAGTACTTGAGTCTGTTATGTAATATAAACAGAAATGGTGCACTTGAGTACTGGTCAACCTTCAAGGATCCCATGAGTACTTGGGCCTGTTATGAAATATAAACAGTAATGGTGCACTGGAGTACTGGTTAACCTTCAATGATTCTAGGATTACTTATGTTTGTTATAAAATATAAACAGTAATGGTGCACTTGAGTACTGGTCAACCTTCAAGGATTCTAGTAGTACTTGAGCCTGTTATGAAATATAAACAGTAATAGTGTACTTGAGTACTGGTTAACCTTTAATGATTTAAAGAGTACTTGGGCCTGTTATGAAATATAAACAGTAATGGTGTACTTGAGTACTGGTTAACCTTCAATGATTTTAAGAGTACTTGAGCCTGTTATAAAATATAAACAGTAATGGTGCACTTGAGTACTGGTTACCCTTCAAAGATCCCAGGAGTATTTGAGCAAGTTATGAAATATAAAGAGTAATGGTGTATTTGAGTGCTAGTTAACCTTCAAAGATCTGAGGATTATTTGAGCTTGTTATGAAATATAAACAGTAATTGCGCACTTGAGTACTGGTTAACTTTCTAAGATCCAGGAGTATTTGGGCCTGTTATTAAATATAAACAGTAATGGTGTATTTGAGTGCTGGTTAACCTTCGAAGATCCAAGGAGTACTTGGGCCTGTTATGAAATATTAACAGTAATGGTGTACTTGAATACTATTTAACCTTCAAGGATACAAGGAGTACTTGGGCCTCTGGTTAACCTTCAAGGATCCCATGAATACTTGGGCTTGTTATGGAATAAAACAGTAATGGTGCACTTAAGTACTGGTTAACCTTCAAGGATCCCATTAGTACTTGAGTTTGTTATGGAATATAAACAGTAATGGTGCACTTGAGTACTGGTTAACCTTCAAGGATCCCTGGAGTATTTGAGACTGTTATGGAATATAAACAGTAATGGTGCTCTTGAGTACTAGTTAACATTCAATGATCCAAGGAGTATTTGGGCCAGTTATGGAATTTAAACAGAAATGGTGCTCTTGAGTGCTGGTTAACCCTCAATGATCCAAGGAGTACTTGGGCCTATTATTAAATGTAAACAGTAATGGCGCACTTGAGTACTGGTTAACCTTCAAGAATCCCATAAGTACTTGGGCCTGTTATGAAATATAAAGAGTAATGGTGTACTTGAGTACTGGTTAATCTTCAAGGATCCCAGGAGTACTTGAGTCTGTTATGGAATATAAACAGTAATGGTGCACTTGAGTACTGGTTAACCTTCAAGGATCCCAAGAAGTGCTTGGGTCTGTTATTAAATATAAACAGTTATGGTGCACTTGAGTACAGGGTAACCTTCGAAGAACCCAGGAGTACTTGAGTCTGTTATAAAAATAAACAGTAATGGTACACCTGAGTACTGGTAAATCTTCAACAATCCCATGAGTACTTGAGCCTGTTATGAAATATGAACAGTAATGGTGTACTTGAGTACTTATACAGTAATGGTGTACTTGAGTACTTATTAACCTTCATGGATCCCATAAGTACTTGGGCCTATTATTAAATGTAAACAGTAATGGCACACTTGAGTACTGGTTAACCTTCAAGAATCCCATAAGTACTTGGGCCTGTTATGGAATATGAACAGTAATGGTGTACTTGAGTACTGGTTAATCTTCAAGGATCCCAGGAGTACTTGAGTCTGTTATGGAATATAAACAGTAATGGTGCACTTGAATACTGGTTTACCTTCAAGGATCCCAAGAGTACTTGGACCTGTTATGAAATATAAACAGTAATGGTGTACTTGGGTACTGGTTAACTTTCAAAGATCCCATGAGTACTTGAGTCTGTTATGAAATATAAACAGTAATGGTGCACTTGAGTACTGGTTAACCATCAAGGATCCCATGAGTACTAGGGCCTGTTATGAAATATAAACAGTAATGGTGAACTAGATTACTGGTTAACCTTAAAGGATCCCATGAGTACTTGAGTCTGTTATGGAACATAAACAGTAATGGTGCACTTGAGTACTGGTCAACCTTCAAGGATCCCATGAGTACTTAAGTCTGTTATGAAATATAAACAGTAATTGGTGCACTTGAGTACTTGTCAACCTTCAAGGATCCCGTGAGTACTTTAATCTGTTTTGGAATATAAACAGTCATTGGTGCGATTGAGTACTGGTCAACCTTCAAGGATCCCATGAGTACTTGGGCCTGTTATGTAATGGTGTATTTGAGTGCTAGTTAACCTTCGAAGATCCAAGGAGTACTTGGGCCTGTTATGAAATATTAACAATAATGGTGTACTTGAATACTTGTTAACCTTCAAGGATACAAGGAGTACTTGGGCCTCTAGTTAACCTTCAAGGATCCCATGAATACTTGGGCTTGTTATGGAATAAAACAGTAATGGTGCACTTAAGTACTGGTTAACCTTCAAGGATCCCATTAGTACTTGAGTCTGTTATGGAATATAAACAGTAATGGTGCTCTTGAGTACTAGTTAACATTCAATGATCCAATGAGTATTTGGGCCAGTTATGGAATTTAAACAGAAATGGTGCTCTTGAGTGCTGGTTAACCCTCAATGATCCAAGGAGTACTTGGGCCTATTATTAAATGTAAACAGTAATGGCGCACTTGAGTACTGGTTAACCTTCAAGAATTCCATAAGTACTTGGGCCTGTTATGAAATATAAAGAGTAATGGTGTACTTGATTACTGGTTAATCTTCAAGGATCCCAGGAGTACTTGAGTCTGTTATGGAATATAAACAGTAATGGTGCACTTCAGTACTGGTTAACCTTCAAGGATCCCAAGAGTACTTGGACCTGTTATGAAATATAAACAGTAATGGTGTACTTGTGTACTGGTTAACTTTCAAAGATCCCATGAGTACTTGAGTCTGTTATGAAATATAAACAGTTATGGTGCACTTGAGTACTGGTTAACCATCAAGGATCCCATGAGTACTAGGGCCTGTTATGAAATATAAACAGTAATGGTGCACTAGATTACTGGTTAACCTTCAAGGATCCCATGAGTGCTTGTGTCTGTTATGGAACATAAACAGTAATGGTGCACTTGAGTACTGGTCAACCTTCAAGGATCCCATGAGTACTTGTGTCTGTTATGGAACATAAACAGTAATGGTGCACTTGAGTACTGGTCAACCTTCAAGGATCCCATGAGTACTTGAGTCTATTATGAAATATAAACAGTAATTTGTGCACTTGAGTACTGGTCAACCTTCAAGGATCCCATGAGTACTCTAATCTGTTTTGGAATATAAACAGTAATTGGTGTGATTGAGTACTGGTCAACCTTCAAGGATCCCATGGGTACCTGGGCCTGTTATGTAATATAAATAGTTATGGTGAACTTGAGTACTGATTAACCTTCAAGGATCCCATTAGTACCTGAGTCTGTTATGAAATATAAACAGTAATGGTGCAATTGAGTACTGGTCAACCTTCAAGGATCCCATGAGTACTTTAATCTGTTATGGAATATAAACAATAATGATGCACTTGAGTACTTGGGCCTATTATGAAATCTAAACAGTAATGGTGCACTTGAGTACTGGTTAACCTTCAAGGATCCCATGAGTACTTTAATCTGTTATGGAATATAAACAGTAATGATGCACTTGAGTACTTGGGCAGTTGAGTGCTGGTTAACATTCAAGGATCCCATTAGTACCTGAGTCTGTTATGAAATATAAACAGTAATGGTGAACTTGGGTACTGGTTAACCTTCAAGGATCCCATGAGTACTTTAATCTGTTATGGAATATAAACAGTAATGGTGCACTTGAGTACTGGTCAACCTTCAAGGATCCCATGAGTACTTTAATCTGTTATGGAATATAAACAGTAATGATGCACTTGAGTACTGGTTGACCTTCAAGGATCCCAAGAGTACTTGGGCCTGTTATGAAATATAAACAGTAATGGTGTACTTGGGTACTGGTTAACCTTCAAGGATCCCATGAGTACTTTAATATGTTATGAAATATAAACAGTAATGGTGCACTTGAGTACTGGTTAACCATCAAGATCCCATGAGTACTAGGGCCTGTTATGAAATATAAACAGTAATGGTGCACTAGATTACTGGTTAACCTTCAAGGATCCCATAAGTACTTGAGTCTGTTATGAAATATAAACAGTAATGGTGCACTTGAGTACTGGTCAACCTTCAACAATCCCATGAGTACTTTAATCTGTTATGGAATATAAACAGTAATTGGTGCAATTGAGTACTGGTTAACCTTCAAGGATCCCATTGGTACCTGAGTCTGTTATGAAATATAAACAGTAATGGTGCAATTGAGTACTGGTCAACCTTCAAGGATCCCATGAGTACTTGAGTCTGTTATGTAATATGAACAGTAATGGTGCACTTGAGTACTTGGGCCTGTTATGAAATATAAACAGTAATGGTGCACTTGATTACTGGTTAACCTTCAATGATTCTAGAATTACTTGGGTTTGTTATATAATGATCCAAGGAGTACTAGGCCTATTATTAAATGTAAACAGTAATGGCGCACTTGAGTACTGGTTAACCTTCAAGAATCCAATAAGTACTTGGGCCTGTTATGAAATATAAAGAGTAATGGTGAACTTGAGTACTGGTTAATCTTCAAAGTACTGGTTAACCAGCAAGGATCCCATGAGTACTAGGGCCTGTTATGAAATATAAACAGTAATGGTGCACTAGATTACTGGTTAACCTTCAAGGATCCCATGAGTACTTGTGTCTGTTATGGAACATAAACAGTAACGGTGCACTTGAGTACTGGTCAACCTTCAAGGATCCCATGAGTACTTGAGTCTATTATGAAATATAAACAGTAATTGGTGCACTTGAGTACTGGTCAACCTTCAAGGATCCCATGAGTACTTTAATCTGTTTTGGAATATAAACAGTCATTGGTGCAACTGAGTACTGGCCAACCTTCAAGGATCCCATGAGTACTAGGGCCTGTTATGAAATATAAACAGTAATTGTGCACTAGATTACTGGTTAACCTTCAAGGATCCCATGAGTACTTGAGTCTATTATGAAATATAAACAGTAATTTGTGAACTTGAGTACTGGTCAACCTTCAAGGATCCCATGAGTACTCTAATCTGTTTTGGAATATAAACAGTAATTGGTGCGATTGAGTACTGGTCAACTTTCAAGGATCCCATGAGTACTTGGGCCTGTTATGTAATATAAATAGTAATGGTGAACTTGAGTACTGATTAACCTTCAAGGATACCATTAGTACCTGAGTCTGTTATGAAATATAAACAGTAATGGTGCAATTGAGTACTGGTCAACCTTCAAGGATCCCATGAGTACTTTAATCTGTTATGGAATATAAACAGTAATGATGCACTTGAGTACTTGGGCCTGTTATGAAATATAAACAGTAATGGTGCACTTGAGTACTGGTTAACCTTCAAGGATCCCATGAGTACTTTAATCTGTTATGGGATATAAACCGTAATGATGCACTTGAGTACTTGGGCATTTGAGTGCTGGTTAACATTCAAGGATCCCATTAGTACCTGAGTCTGTTATGAAATATAAACAGTAATGGTGAACTTGGGTACTGGTTAACCTTCAAGGATCCCTGGAGTATTTGAGACTGTTATGGAATTTAAACAGAAATGGTGCTCTTGAATGCTGGTTAACCCTCAGTGATCCAAGGAGTACTTGGGCCTATTATTAAATGTAAACAGTAATGGTGTTCTTGAGTACTGGTTACCCTTCAAAGATCCCAGGAGTATTTGAGCAA
>CM055898.1:60343801-60470801 GCA_029582155.1 Panopea generosa | reverse complement strand
TTATTCATTATGAGTTTTGAAGTATCATCTAGTAATAGGAAATAAGATTTGGTTCATCTAGGATAATTGACTCCATAAAGGGCCAGGGTTATTCAAAATAGAGTTAAATTAGAAAATTTTCATAAATCTTCTTCTCAACAACTGGTCAGTTAAATTTGTTCGTATTTGATGTGGATTATCCCAATGAGTATGGGTTTAAAGTTTATACAAATCAAGGGTCTTGTATTTATGGGGGCCCTGTAAGGGGGTTTTGAGTTATATATAGGAATACTAAGGGAAAATGGAAAATTAACTATTTTTCATTCATTTATGACTTCTTTTATTCAGTTTGAGTTTTGAAGCATCTTCTAGTCTTAACAAATAAGATTTTGTTGGATACGAAGGATTGACTTTCTAAAAGGGTCAGGTTGGGGGTCACAAAATGGTTAAAATTGAACATTGTTTATAAATGTTATTCTTAACAACCAGTCAGTCAAATTTGTTCATGTTTGATGTAAATTATCCCTATGATTAAGAGTTCTAAGTTTGTACAAATCAAGGGGCACTGGGATGTAAAGAGGCCCTGTAAGAGGTCTTTGAATTTTACAAAGGAATACTATGGTAAAATGGAAAAATCTCATTTTTTTCTGCCATTTGTGTAAATATGTTGTTTAATTTGAGATCTTAAGCATTGTCTTGTAACAATAAATCTGATTTTGTTCATTAAGAAAGAGGATTGAATTTCCATAAGGGGCCATGGGGGTGGGTGGGGCAATAAGGTTAAAATTGGGGATTTTCACAAAGCTTCCTCTCAATAACCTTTCAGTCAAACTAGTTCATATTTGATATGAAATATCCTTACATCAGCAAGGATTGAAGAGTCTGCATATCAAGGGGCTGGTGGTATATTGGGGCCCTGTAATGTATTTTTTACTTTAACATAGGAATATTATAGGGAAAACTGATTATTTCCATTTTCACATCCATGTGTACAAAAAAAACTTCTTTTTAAAATCTAAAGCCTTTTTGCTCATAACAGACCCTAAGAATGGGTGATTGAAGTTCTGACAAATCAAGGGACTGAGTTGTATAAGGGTTCTGTACAAGGACTACTGTGAAATCATTTATTTTCGTGGAGTCCTAATTTTCATCGATTTCGTGGGGAGCCTAGACATCGAAATCAAATGCCCACAAACTTAGGCTATGTAATGCTGTCAATATAAACTAACTCTGTTTTCATATGGCCATGTGCATCGCATTATGGTTAATATTCTATCCTTTCATCATATTGCATTAAATATTTTAATTGATGATTTTGTAAATAGTGTAAGATTGTTTAATACTCTTATCGTCTTTAAGTCTACACCATATGCAGCGTTGATTTAGCTAGATGTGGAAAGTGTAAAAAAAATAATTTTTAAATTGAATTTCAACAAATTTAAATCTTCACGAATATGTCATTGAAGTGGAAATAACGAAATTTAATTTCCGCAAAAATAAATGATTTCACAGTATATTTGTTTTACAGATGAATGGTATGGGAATTTAAAGCATTTCCTTTTCATTGCAAGTTACTCTTTGTTCAGTAAGGGTGTGGTGGGGGTATTTAAGAGGTACCCAAAAGAGGGTAAATATTGTGAAATTTCGAAAAATATGTGACTATGAGTCAGTAGAGCGTCCTCGCCTCTTATGTTTGGTCCGCTCTGAGGGGTAAAATTATTTTTTTTTAAATTTAATCTTTTTTAATCTTTTTTTCTTTTTTGTAAAGTTTATTCCTTTTTTTTTTATATAGATTTATTTTCTTTATTTTTATGAAAGGGTATCCAGCTGTGAAAAACTGCATGCTGGTATGATTTTTTTTTCAACTATAGATCCAGATCCATTTTCATGAACTGGTACCGATATATTTCCCATTGAGCTGAAGTTAGTGCATATGCCTATATGTCATGCTGAATTGAATAATATTAAGGCAATACAAACCATCCATTCCCTTTGTTGTTTTCAAAAAAAAAACTTGATAATGAAAATGAATAGTGTTGGTAAACTATTTTGCTAATTTATTTTTAACAGATAAGCAATAATTATAGTTTAATTTTACCACCCCTGAGTTTTAATTGTCATCTATTTGGTACTTATTTCCTGAAAAAGCTGTTATTTTAGAACAGCATCGAAAAAGTCGAGCATGCTGTCCCTCCAACAGCTCTTGTTGTTGATGTGCTATATTAAATGTTGAAAATATTAAGAAAGTCCACATATATTTTAACACACCCCATATATACAGTTTCTGACTGCATTCATGCTACCACTGTCTTGATGATCAGAATTCATTGGTGACTATATGGAGAAGAGTTGTCAGTTGTCCCAGTGGATCAATTTTTCTACCTGAACAGAAAAATCCAGAATGATTCTTTTTATTGCATACCAAACACATTGGTAGTTTAGTTAACATGTAATTTATATTTAATTATACCATTATTTAAGGTGTCAAACTAGTTGATGCTGGATCAGGGATGATAGCATAAAAACTTTATCTCAGCCCTATAATGAAATAAAAATATATCTGGCTCAAGGAAAGATGCAGATATCCTTTAATATTTGGTATGCAAGAAATACAAATACAGAAATGTTGCATAATAAATATTCTCGCATTTAATTCCTTGATAAAATAATCCAAAACTTATAATAAAGAATAAACAAAATGTTCATACATATGTTTTGGACAAAATTATGTATACAGGTCTGACTATCAATCCAGGGGACGTGAGTTTGAATCCCCGCCCAGCAACAGTCTCCGTGATGGTTGGTATACGACATTGTGTCTCATTATCATTCGTCTCTCACCACTGATTCAAGTGGGAAAGTTATCAGTTACTTGCGAAGTTGGGGTGTGCTCGAGTACTGGTTAATCCCAGGAAACACTGGTTAGGTTAACTGATCGTCTGTTTGCCCTCGATGGCATAAAAATGACGTTAAATAATCAATCAATCAATGTTTACATTTAATACTAAAACTTTCATTGCATTTTTCCTAAGTGCAATAAATTTCAAAACATTCACAATTGTCATTTAAAAGTTACATTACCCAATTACAGTCAAATCTGTCTTAAACAGTCAGTCAAGGGAAGGAACAAAAATAATAGCAAATGGCTGCTTAAAACAAGTGGCTGCTGAATAGAGATGACCGCATACACAGGTTTGATTTTAAATAATCCATTGCTGTCGCTGCCAAAGCAATTTTTTTAAGGGCTTAACCCTTTACTTCATAGATTCGCATTTTCCTGCACCAATCACAGATGGCATTTGAAAACAGTGCAGGAAGGGTTCAAATTGCTCATAACAAGCAATCTGAAAACTTCCTGCACTGTTTCCACTCTGTCATAAACATAATTCACCCATTGCTGATACCTGGTGAATTAATGCTTTCAATTTGGAAGAGTCCAAGAAAATGCTTATGGAGCAAAGGGTTAATATAAAAAAAATTCATTCTTATCATTTAAAAGTTACAATTCCCAATTACATTATGCTTTATTGTCTTTCAGAATGAGTGAATACAGACCAGATACCAATCAAGATAACATCAGGGAGATTTTGACTTCCAGAAATAATCTACTACATTATGTACTCCTGACAACATGGATCATGTTTGAACTAAAATAATGTATAAGAAATTGACCCCTCGGTTACATTTTGTGTCGAATTAATGAAGCTTTAGGCCAGTATTAAATATGAAATGTATTAACTGCAAAATGATTGTTAAAAAGTTCATTTCAGAGAAGACATTTGTGTTTCTGATATACACTTTATAAAAATGTGCTTAATTACCAGGGATCCAAATGAATTCCATCATTTTATGACAAATGCTGGTTCTGGAAATTTTGATCATCTTCTAATATCTTCATTGACAACCACAATGATCACTTGAGACAGCTATAAAATAATGTGGGCAGTTTTGTGTAGTGGATAGGCTTTTGGCTGCTCACCACAGGTCACAGGTTTGATACAGACTCGCCCCTATGAAAAATGAAACCTAGTACTGGCTCTATTGAAAATATAACTCTAGAGTAATTCCAAAAACTCTCAAGTAAGTCACAGTCAAGCTGACATAAATTACTAGTGAAAGAAATAATAGTGGAAAACGCCTTTGTTTAACATCCTCACAGTAAAAATAAAGTCTCTTTCAATTGAATTTATTCATATTTTGTGTAAATGTTTCACTTTTGAAGGGATTTAAGGTTTGTTCAATTGAAGGGGCAAGGTACGGTAACAGTAACAGCACTTTGAGTCTTTGTGAGGTTTCGTGTCCAGCCTGTAACTTTGTCATGCATCGATGAATTTTATGATTACCTGCTTCAAATGATCAACATAACATGATGACACCTTGCATGTAACACCCAGACTCCCAGTTCATAGGTCAAGGTCTTATATAACTTTGACGACACTTTTAGTCTGAGATTTCGTGTTTGATCTGTAACTTTGTCACCTATGGATAAATTTCACTAACACTTGGCTCAGTTCGTCAGCATGACATTTCGCACGTAAGACTCTCACCCATACTTTAATGGTCAAGGTTACACTTTGAGTAAGTGTGAGATTTCATGTCTGGTTTTAACTTTGTCATGCATAGATGGGTTTTATAAATACTTGTTACAAATGACCGACATAACATGACGACGTGTTGCACGTTTCGTTTTCGGTCTCAAACTTTGTTACCTATGGATGAATTTCAAAAACACTTGGCTCAGTTGATCAACATGACATAATGAAGTGTCGTGTGAAAGACCCAGAACCTTTCCTCAAAGGTCAAGGACACACTTTCAGTTTGTTTAATATTTCGTTTCTAGTTTGTAAATTTGTCTTTAACTCGGCTCAATTGATCAAGATGACATGGCAATGTGTTGTATATAAGACCTAGACCTGTACCTCAGAGGTCAAGGTCTCACTTTGAGTTTGTTCGACAACACCTATAACTTTATCATACATGGATGGATTTCAAAAACACCTGACTCAATTTATCAATTGATCAGCATGGCTTGACGAAGTGTTGCATTAATACCCAGAACCTTACCTCAAAGGTCAAGGTCACACTTTTAGTCTGTTTAATATTTTATCCCTGGTTTGTAATTTTGTTTTACATGGAGGGATTTTAAAATAGCTTGACACAAATGATCAACATGTCATGAAGATGTGTCACCTGCATTTATCTATAAAAAATACTCAGACCTTTACATCAGATAAATGGCAAGCAGTGGTTAAAAAAAATAATAGATTAATGAAATTTCAAAAATCTTTATCTTGAAAACTGATGCGCTAAATTTGCTCGTGAATAAAGGTTTCATATTAATTCACATAAAGGAATTAGAGTCCATTAAGGAGGCAATGCTTTCAACATATGAACACTCACGGTGGTAAAACAGTAAATTTTCTTGCCCTAATTTGACTTGGAAATTATGGTTAAAGCTCTGCGTGCAAGTATCATCTAGTCCATATTTCAGCAACCACTCAATGTATTTGATTTAACTTCACACAAACTTTACATCCATCAAATCTACTAAAGTAGTGAAGGTAGATAACTCTTGCATGAATATGATGCAAACTATTGTCTGGTTAAAGCTTTGCGTGCATGTATGATCAAGTCAATATCTCACAAACCACTCAATTTATTGATTAAACTTTAAACAAAACTATTTCCAAGTCATCAAAACGTACTAAGTACTAAATAACTAAGTAAGATAACTCTTGCATAAATATAATGAAAATTATTGCCATTTTTGACTTAGAAATTCGGGTTAAAGTTTTGCATGCAATACCATCAAGTCCATATCTCGCCATCCATACACCATGTAATTAATTGAAATTTCACACAAGACTTCCTATACAGTAACTAAGGGAGAGAACTCTTGCTTGAATATAATGGAAAGTATCAGTGCCATTTTTTGACTTGGACATTTTGTTTAAAGTTTTGTGTGCAAGTACCATCAAGTCCATATCACAACAAACACTCAATGTATATGATGGAAACTCAACAGCCTCTGCATGTATTTGATTGAAACTTCATATTTAGTTTAAACATATTTTATTACTTATGTTACAGACAGTTAACATAACATGATAATACATATTTATAAATAACATGCGCAAATTGAACTACAAGTTATAATAACATTAGTTACAGTTCTCACTATATTATCAATAACAAAAGTCTTGTCCATCTATATTAAATATAAATATCAGCTTAGAGGCAACCGATTTTTATTAATTTGGCATCATTGGAAAGAACAGCTCAATGCCAATAAGCGTGTATAGTTCTGATGAATTTAATTTATTTATTTTATCACAATTGGCGCCCCAGAGAATACCTACTAGTATTTACCTACTGTATTTTTGACAATAACCCATTTTGTAAATATGGCACCTACTGTTGTCATGTTTAAATTTCAATATCGCGTGTGTCACCCGCGGGCATTAACCAATGCAACACAACGTCGGCGCAGCAAGCCTTCGTAGAAATTGAGTCGGTAGTTGGTTCCATTCCTCTGCTATAGCAGCCTTAAGTTCATGATATGTCCTGAGATTTCTGGCACTAACTATCCGTTTCAAATAATCCCAAACATGTTCCATTGGGTTCATATCTGGGGATAGTGCCGGTCATGGCAGCACGTCAATGTTTGCCGTCAGGAAGTGTGTCGTGAGTCTCGCACTATGGGGCCATGCGTTGTCTTGTTGGAAGACGGTGCCATGGTGGAGGCGAATGCTTGGCACAACTGGCCTGAGCACCTGGCCGATGTAACGTTGCGCCGTTAAACCACGTCCATATCATTTTCCAAACTCAAGGAAGACCAGTCTGGTTTTGTGGTCAGCAGTAAATTCAGCCCACACCATTGCCCTAGGCCCGCCCCACTTGACTCAACCACACAGGCGTCCGTCAACCTTTCGCCTGTACAACGGAAGATGTGCCTACGCCGGCCACTGGAATTGAATTTAGATTCATCAGTGAAAAAAAGAAGCCATCTCCACTGATTAACCAACTATCTGAGATGTTGCAATGCCCAGTGTAGATGTAAACGTCGATGGCTGTGCTTAAGACGTGCCCCGCAATACGGGCGTCGGCAACGTATCGGTTGCCCATCTCAATAGAAACCATACAATCGCTCCACATACTGTTCAATTTAAAATTTCGACAGCCACGCGTAACATCTTTACTAGTAAGTTAGTCGATTTGAAAACGTGTTTTTAATATATTTTTTTATACAATTCAGTCTCAATCAAATTTGCATATTTGAGACAAATATTAGGATAGTCGAACGTGCTTTACCTCCGACAGCTTTTGGTTTATTATTCTAGTCACTCTAGATCCAATACTACTCAAATTTCCTTCAACCAACAACGTCGATGGATGTGCTTAAACCCCCCCCCCCCCCCCGCAGTAAGGTTGTCGGTAACGTATCCCGGCAGCAACTCAGACGTCGCCTAACGGTTCTGGCGCTGATGTGCAACCGAGTACGTCCTTGTGTGTTGAGAGCAGTGTTACGTGGGACTATAAATCGGTCTCGCAGATGTGTCAAGGCGTTTTGCCGATCCTGACGTAACGTTGTTTCTCGAGGACGTCCAGACCTCGGCAGGTCGGCAACAAACCCAGTTGCAACAAATGTCTATCGTAAACACCAAACACTAACCCCGAAATCGTTTGCAACACGTAATGGTTGCAACCCGGCTTCGAGTCTACCATTTGCGCGTAGACGTTCGTTTGATAGCTTCATATTGTCGAAACAAGAGAAGTTTTTATCAATGTATGGGTTATTTTCAAGTGAAATATCGACAGACAACCAATTTGTACATGAAAATCGAGTACAACGTTTATACCCAGTGGTGCACGTGGCGGCACTGCTGTATCGACATTGCCAGGGCACCTATAACAATGGGGATTACATGGATGTGTTTGTGTAAGGGTGTACAATGTGTGTGTTGAATATCAGATGTGTATCTGTTAAAAATTATCCACAAATACATACCTGGACACGACTTTTGTCCTTAAGTATATTATATTTACCGGAATGAAATGTAATGACATTCATAACATAGGTTATGATTTTGAAAAAAATACTATAAATTTGAAAAGAAGAAACACAGAAATATGAACAAAAATGAAGGCAGGAAATCCCCGCTTGATAAACTTACCCTGTTGCGCTTCACAATAGAAACCATACAATTGCCCCACATACTGTTTAATTTAAAATTTCGACAGCCACGCGTAACATACTTTACTAATAAGTTTTACTTTGCTAATATATTTTATACAATTCAGACTCAATCAACTTTGCACGATTGCTCTCCTCCGACAGCTTTTGTTTTATTATTCTAGTCACTCTCGATCCAATACTACTCAAATTTCCTTCAACCAACAACGTTTTAATTATGTATTATCTTGGAAGTAAAGTAATGTAGCTTACTCATATTTCTTTTCTCTATGATATATCACCAGTATTATGCAAATGTCAGTTGTGTGTAAACCTGCTTTTTCAATAATCGTTTGCACGTCTGTCACAGTGATTTTGGCCGCAACGCATTTTATCCACAGAAACTAAGAAACACATATCCGTTTGTCCTGATGCTGACAAAATTCTTCAATGTACTAAATATTCTGCGGACAGAAGGCGTAATGCAAAAAAAACCAACGTATTTCTAATTTTTCTGCGGCAAAAAGCGTCTGCACACACGTCCGTTTTTAGTCTGTAGTTTTTTACTTCCCTAAAAAAACTTCGAACACTTCACTGTTAATCTAAAATATTTTTTCTTTTCTTATATATTCTTTTCTTTTTCATTCCGAGGTACGAGTAATGTTCAGAGCATGCCGATCATAGGTTGTAGTTGTATGGTAATCAAGTTATATTGTGATATATTCATTAAACATTCACTTTACTGTTCTGGATAACAATAATAACACTTTTCAGTCATATTTGGATGGGGGCAGTATTCTCACGGTGGCCATGTTGGATATCAGGCAGCAAACAAATTAGAGTACATGTATTCAAACCCACGTTATGTCAGATATAATGCGGTGACTGTGTAACGTAATTATTCAGATGATGTTGGTTGGGTGTGTGGTGTTGAGCGTCGTTTTCAACAATTTTTCAGTCATCACGACGGTGTCTACTTGAGACAGTATACAAGGCGTTGCCACACTGGAGCATCACGCTGTAGACATATGGTATGATACCCCATCCAGTCACATTGACACCAAGCCGACCAGACCTAAGGCTATCCTTTAAAGGTTGACCAGACACTAAATGCTGTGCGCCAAGCGAGGAAGCTTCTAATACCATTGTTCAAGTCTTTGGTATGACCCGACAGGGTAGGGAACCGACGACCTTCTGTGTGCGAGGCTGGCGCTTTACCCCGAGACCACCGCTGCGGTTTTCATTCAGATGAAGAAAAAAAATGAGGGGATGGTGGGGGTGGGGATTTGAAAAAAAAATAGTGTCGGCAGTAAAAATTAAGGACGGTCAGCCAACCGGAAACAACGTGTTTTGGCCTTTACAAAGAGGAAATAAGATACTTCAGTATTTAAAAACAAATTCAAGGAAATATAATTTGAAAGTTTAATCAGTTTCACTGATATAATCAAAACAAGTATGGTAAACTAGTTTTATTATTTGTTTGCCACAATCTCTGTGATGATTGTTATATGGCAATAGATCCCCGCCCGCCCCAACCTCCGTACTGATTGTTATACGACAATGAATCCCCGCCCGGGCCAACGTCCGTGATTGTTTTACGGCAATGAATCGCCGCTCGGCCACAATCTCCGTAATGATTGTAAAACGACATTGAATCCCCGCCCGCCTCAACCTCCGTGATGATTGTTATACGACAATGAATCCCCGCCCGCCCCAACCTCCGTGATTGTTATACGGCAATCAATCGCCGCTCGGCCACAAAACTAATCATGGATTAAACGACTCTATGTCTGATCCCTCGTATATATATATATTTTTTAATGTGTCTTATTTTTATATGAATATATTTTGTTGTTTTTATTTTTCTGTGAGGGTTGGGGGTAATTTTTAAAGTGTGTTTGGGGGGAAGTGAGGGTGTGTATATATATAGCATATATAGACTATGTTATTTTTTTCATATTAATAATTTTTTTCTTTGAAATGAGGCTTAATCCATAGTGGCAAAATTATTTTGTCTTTGGGGTGGGTGGTATAGAAATCAATTTTATTACTTATACTTCCTACACCCGTTACACCATGTCTTTAAGAGCTGTCGGTATCGTTACTACGAACATTTTGATATGTGAGACGCCACATGCTGAATTAGTGAACCTTTAGGATATCGTAATATATTGTAGTTATGTACTGTTTTTTGTATATTCTGACTTTTAAACGTTTGCAGAATTATTTAAGGAGAACTGCACTACACAAACGATATTGGTAAATGTATCACATGGACTTATTTTATAAGGCTGGATACAAGGCAGGCCTAAACAAATATAGCAAAAATAATAATCACAGTGGGTCCTTGTTAAAAATCACACGAGCACCTGCTTTTTAGCTCGCCGGGACGAAGTCAAAAGAGCTATTGCCATGACCTCGGTGTGGTCGTCGGCGGCGTCTGTAGACACCCGGGTTAAACTTTTACGTTTAAGTTTAAGATATCTATGCAACCACTCATTGGATGTGAATGAAACTTCGCATGTGTGTTTACAATCATCAATGGAACACACAGAGACAAAAAAAAACATAACTCTGGATTGCATTTTGTCCAAGTTATGGCCCATTTTGTACTTAGACACCCAGGTTAAACTTTTGCGTTTAGTTGCATTTAAGTTTGAAATATCTATGCAACCACTCATTGGATATTAATGAAACTTCGCATGTGTGTTAACCATCATAAATGGAACACACAGAGACAATAATCATAACTCTGGGTTGCATTTTGGCACAGTTGTGGCCCTTTTTGGACTTAAACACCCAGGTTAAACTTTTGCGTTTAGTCATTTAAGTTTAAGATATCTATGCAACCACTCATTTGATGTGAATGAAACTTCGCATGTGTGTTTACAATCATCAATGGAACACACAGAGACAAAAAAAAACACATCACTCTGGATTGCTTTTTGGCACAGTTATGGCCCTTTTTGGACTTGAACACCCAGGTTAAACTTTTGCGTTTAGTTGCATTTAAGATATCTATGCAACCACTCATTGAATGTGAATGAAACTTCGCACGTGTTAACCATTATTAATGGAACAATATTCAATTGTTAAGGGCGTGTTATGTAATAGCACCAAATTTTCGATAAATTTAACTATACTTGCTATATTTTAGGGGGGCTGCGCCGAAATTCTTTTCATCCTGAATCTGCTATTGAGCCGCTCTATAGTCGTTCTATATTGCCTGTGGTTTTATGGAGAGAGACTGGCCTATCAGCTACATTTCTTTTAATTCAATACAAAAGGTTCATGTGTTTCTGTGATGCTTACTTTACAACTTTATTTTGGTTGACAAAGTCAGTAAGTTCGTTTCACATAATGCCGAATGATGGCCGATATTGTACGCAACTTTTAAAGGAAGCAGTAGTCGATTTTGTTGAGGAATAAAATGACGGCGCCGCTTGACGCCAAAATGTTGACGTTAGACAAATTCAGACGGTAGGTGGCTCTGTAGGTTATGATATATAGAATTACAGAAACAACCTTCGGGAACAAACTAAAAAGATGGCATTTTTCTCACATTAACATTTTCTTTGGAAAAACAATAATACTATACTTTGCAATATGCAATTAACACAAACTGACATATGTAAAAGCAAGCAGTTAGCATTTAAGTGTATGTAATTTTTCATTTTCCACCTGCAACCTTACGCACATAAAAGTTGCCACTTGAGTGAATGTAAATTGGCGATAAGTAAGTTGAAATATGTAATTAAGCAATCTGAATTATGGCAGATAATACCTTCCATACTTGCACGGCAACTTATTCTTCTTAGACGAGGAATTTTTGTTACAGATCGTGACACCATCACCTTTATTGTTATTTCAAACATGCCTGTTGTTTCAAATAGTTTTCTCTATTAAATTAGAATTCAAAATGCGGTGGTCTAGTTGTTGGCATGTTTGCTTCAGAACCCATCCCTGGTATCCAGTTTCATTCCCCGATGGGTTTTCGTCAAAAGCACTCTCAGGGTGCCTTATTCGGGCATGTAAATGAAAGCATGCAATCCCTTGGAGGTGACTTAAAGTAATGTGTCCCGTGTACAGGGAGTGTCATACCCGTGTTGATGACAAGTAGAATAGGCTTCCATCAAACATGATCTCAGCACCTTCGGTAAACGCACTCAAAACATTGATATATCTACATGATGGCGAAGGGCAGGCGCGTATCCAGGCACACGCATGGAAGCCAATGCCTACAATTCATCAGTAAAAAGTGAAAACAAAAACTCCAAATATGCATAAAAACTGAAGGCTTAGAGAGTAACATGCTAATTTCTTTCGAATTTATCAGTGAGAATTTTCTTATTTCTCCCGCAGTAATTATTTCAACTATTTCAAGCATAACATGAGAAAACATAAATTTTGCTTTCTAACTTCCAAAGTCTTCTCCCTAAAACCCTTTTCCACCCCCTCTCCCACACCTTCCCCACTTCACTTGCAACATGACTGCTTATATCTGGCGTAAAGTTCAAGCCTGTTCAGGCACGCCCAGTAGTAAAGTGCATGTAAAATATCGCACTGAACTGAATTCAAATGCTCGTAAACCATTGCACTGTTACAATGATTGTAATATTGTTTCTATTTGCCATTGCAGCTGCGTTTTAGTATGGTTTCGATATAGTTTTTGTCTTGTTCCTATTGTCATACACTTAGTTTTTTCTGTATAAATATACATCATATTTCTTGAACACCATTTATTTATAGAAGTTAACTCGGCTTGTAATCTCTGCTGAATTTCTCCAACAGTTTTTCCTGAAGTGTGGAATGTGGAGTCATCTGCATACATATCAGTTTCACCGTTTATTACATGTAATAGGAGATCATTAATATATAAAATGAAAAGTAATGGACCCAGTATGGAACCTTGGGGAACTCCATGAGAAATAGGGGCAGATTTAGACTTGGCATTTCCTACTTTTACCTGCTGTGTTCCATTATATTAAGACATGATTCAAACAACTTCAGGGAAGTTTGAGTATATATTAAGCTTTTGGCATAAGAGTGTGATCTTTTAAATCAAAGAATACTCCATTTATGTTTCCATTATTCATTTCTTGAAAGCATTTGTCGGTTATGTTTATTAATGCTGTTTCTATCAGCATTTATTTGTTGTCTGTTGTTTTATCTCAATGAAATATGTATTCTATAAGTCAATTTGACTGGAAATCTTGGTGATGATGTTTGGTGTTTAAATCCCCATTCTTTTTAAATTTTGCAAATTCTGCTGATTTGTAGTATAATGCATTGTTATCTAACATTACAACAATTGGCAAACCGTGACGTGCGAATATTGACTTAAATATGTGAATTATAACCGTTCTAGATGTCATATTTTCCAACTTTACTGATTCAAGATTGATATTCTACTACTAATAAATAATTTGAACCTTTCCATTGCAACTTTTTGCTGTCGGCTAAATCATTGTATTGGGCCCATTGGTCAAAAACCAACTGTGTTTGTGTGGTACACACCATTTTCTGATAGACAATTATCCAACGTGTAAAAAAATTGGTTTGGGTTTGGCTATGCGAAGAAAACAAATACTGTTTTAATGCATTTGTTCTGCACAAGGTTGGAAAAGTTTATGGACACTACAGGGTGTGTATAAAATAGAAATAAAATGTCAGCATTTTTCTTAGGAGTCCGTGGAAGAAGGACTTTCACTTTCTGTATTTTGTGGCTCTGGAAAACTCTTACTCTCTTCATATTCAGTCGTTTTCATTTTGACATCTATTTTTTGCAGTATGTTGTAGTGGCCGTTCCAGGTCTTCTAAGGCTCAGTGGTCTAAGACCCCGAATCAAGATCACTTACCGCTCACCGCTAAGGTCATAGGTTCGAGTCTGGCTCGCTCCAAAAACTATCTGTGAGAAAGTTTCCAGTTACTTGCGGAAGGACGGTGGTTCTACTCAGTCTGACAGACTGAGGTCTTCCTTCTCCAGTAAAACTGGATATGCCATAACCTGAATATATAACCTGAAATGTGGTAAAAATGGTGATGAACCCCTTTCAATTTTTTTTTTTATTTCTTGTCTTTTTGCTTTATTTCATTGTGTTTGGCATTATCGAACTTTTAGCGTTTTCACCAGTTTCCCCACTTTAAGTGTATTTATTTCATTTCACACCTGTATTTCAGCATCTTTTCTCTGTTTTTTCTATTTCATCTGTCAATCTTCCGTCTCTCAACATCATTTTGGAGGCAGCGGGACAGTGAGTCATCTTTCTTTCACAAGCAAACACAATATTTAATCATTTATTTACTGATTAGTTTATGACATTATTTACTAAATAACTGTCTTTATTCAGTATATTTACAAGGACGTCATTAACTTGAATTGTAATACAAGACCAGTACAGATTTCTGTACTAATTTAATGTTTTTTTGTATATAATCAAAGCCTGATTTTGGCCTGATAAAATTATGTTGTGTCCGTAACTTTTTTAAGACTACAATGATAATATTATTACAATTTACAAGTCGTACTTGTATTATATCTTTTTATTTGCCTTGTTACATGTACATATGTGTTTATAATATAAACTTTGAAGTAAATTTTAGCATTTCAGTGTTAGATTTTATGAAAAACGTGTCAACTTTTTTTTACCAGAGTTTTTCTTACATTTTTCAGTAATTTAAATGTTTAAGCACATATAATAGGAATATTTGGAACTTTTCACAGTGACAGTTAGTCACATGTGATGATGCAGTTTTCATCAGAAAAAAATTCAATGACCACATTCTTGGAAGTTCCATATAGTTCAAAGATGATGCAATACAGAAATCAATGTAGACTCACAAACAGCTGAATGTTATAAAAAAATAATACCTAATTTACTAGGTTAACTTATTATGGCATTTACCACATAACGGCCAAGAAATTAAAAACAAAAAAGTCTTTGTTCATTTTTGTTTTACCATTCCAACATTTACCAGGACAGTTTTGTGTAATGATAATTTCAACACATTTAGTGTACCAAATTTCAAAATAAGATACGCTGGTTACGGACACTACAGAAATTTATTTGTCCGACTTCTGTACAATAATAATTATGCAATTTTTTTTAAGTTGTATTTAATAAAACCATTGTTATTTTTTATGAATGCATTGCAAAATAGGCATATTAAAATGCATTTCATATATATACAAGTATGTTATATCCATTTTTCTATGTCAAAGGATACAAAAAAAGACGAATAAAATAATTTTACTCAATGAGTAATATTTTCATTAATCTGATAAGTTTTTTCAAATGAGACAGCATAACACTCAAAAAGACTAAAAAAAACACACTTTGTTCCTTACCTTTTAAACTCTGTTATCAGTGAAAGTACATACAATCATAAACTTTGAATGTTTATATTGAAATCATTCATGGATTTTGTATCTGTTAGAGAGATATAACGTGAAGAAAAATCAGACAGGCCTAATACCGTGTTTTAGCCGTATGGTAGTTCATTAATTGTGGTATTAATGGTTCCTTTTGATTTGAATTTCTATGTTTCAAGCATATACTACAATTGCTTATATAGCCGTGAATTTGTCCATTCATTTCTGGCCAAAACATTGTTTCTCAAGCCATTGAGCCCGTGTGGTTCCGGCGAAGAATAGAATCACTGCCAATCTCTGCAGAGGGGCAAGAGTCCTCCGAATGGGTGTCATGTTCATTTTATCATTTTTTGTCATGTTCACTCTTGTGGTTAAATTATCAACCCCTGTGTGGTTTCAGGGAGCCATATGAGTGATGACAAGATTAGGACCATTGTGGCTCATTCATGTCGTAAGAAGCAACAGTTTGAGTAACACGATAGAATTTGCTAAAACTCTGCAGTTCTGCAGGTATCATATTCATTTGTTGGTGTATTTTTGTTTAAATCAGTATGTTAATTTGTTGTTTTTGTACATGTAGAGTGAACCTGGAATCTTCCTTCCAGTTGACGTCGAATAACCTATAATGTGTTGGTACGCCGTAAAACCCTGTTCATTCATTTATTAAAACTCGAAATCAAAGTAGAGAAAGAACTGTCAAATGGGCAATTTGATAACCTAATATTAACAATGAACTTATCAAAAGTTAAGTAACTCGGCCTAACTTAAGTATTGCTTATAATATACAGTGTACAGCCTTTGGTAGTGTTATTTCAAAATGAACTTAAATATTTTCAACATATATTCGAATATTTTATATAGTGAGGGATTTTATATGTGTATATAAAGACCCTGATATCATACAAAACTACTATGATTACCAGATTACCTAGCTTTAACTACATGAACTGAGCAACTCTGGTAGCCGGAATATAATTAACAAAAATGGTATAATGGAACTTAGTTTTTCTGTGTTGTTTTTATGGACACACAATCAGATGGTAAGAATCAATTGCGAAACAAGCACCAGTGATAACATATCATAACAACTAGTCATATGCAGTTTTTAATATTTTACAATAACAAGAACACTACATTATATGAATGGTGACAAATGATAAACATTATTGTACATGTAACCGGTACTACTAATAAATCTATAAAGTATTACCCTTTGTTATAATTATTGTAGATCTATTGTTTTTATTACTTAATAATTATATAATATTGTATTTTGCTGATGACAATTTTACAAGCAACTCTGACATTTTAAATGTATCACTTGAGATTAAACTCTTGGTTAACTGTTCAAATTCATATGTTATTCCCACAAAAACGTTAATTGATCAGTTCGTTTTTTCTTTTTTTCTTTACAACAACAATAAAACTGCCTATATGTTAGCAATAGGTCTATTAGGCTAATGTTGGGCTTAGTTATGTCACAGAAGGGACATTATGAAAAAGTGTTTCACAAATTTTTTTCTTCAAATTAACACGATATTCATTGAAATTTATACTTGATGTCATGAATTCAATCTTATGGCAATTGTCAAAACAGCACAACTAAACACTATGTATGTTGCATTTAATATCGTCTTCAATTCTCCACTGTGACTTATCTCTATAGAAGCTGGACTGTAGTTGGCTGGAGAGTTGGGTCATGAACTCCGATCAACACTCAATCACCACTGGAGGAAAATTTGAATTTTACAACAGTTTTCAAAAAATATTATTTTAATGTGTCACTAACAAAGTACAACTTATTTCCAAATTCACATGACATAAAGATCACACATTCAAGAACAGATCTGCCAAGTTTCAACCAAATCTGTTCTCTATGACTTTTGAAATTTTAAAAATCCCTCCACTGTTGATATGTTTTCAGTGAGTACAGAGAATTCAATGTAAGTGGCCATTTTTCAGTGCTGCTGGCTTTTATACTGCGACTCCTACCTTTAAAGGGAATTTATCAGAATTTTTCAAACTTTTAAAAATTGACTAAAAACATTTTTTTCCAATATATCGTGCCTCTATATACCCACTGACGCCGTATTGCCTAAAGTATATGTATTTAAACATACCAAAATTATATACTGAAAACGCATTTCCTAACTTGGGCTATGTGCCCAAATATATAATAGATTTCCCGCTTAAACTGGCAACACATTTCATGATGTATTAAATGAGTCACTTGTTTTCTCCTGATTTCAATTTGATCCAATATACAGGTTTATGAGTAAATGTAAATGGCTGTCTATATTTTTTCAAATCCAATGGACTCTTTCAGTGCCCTTACCATAAGGGCTGAAAAAGCAGCAGGGTTATTGATTCCTCTTGGAATGTAAAATTCCAATGCGCATGTAGCTACTGACGGCAGTCTTGTTTGTCCTTCCTCTTGAACAAAAAACCTAATTTCATTAACTTTGTTAAATCCAAAAGGTGCAAGGAAACTCGTCTGCGCCAGTTATTAGTGACAGCAATTCTCCAAATGTCGCTGGAACTGTTTTATCTGAAAGATATTATTATCAAACTTAGAAGCAATGTAATTATCTTTGAGGAAGACATGTAACAGAAAATGTAATTACACATGAAAGGTTTGCAGCGGTATTGATTAAACATAACATTACTTGTAAAAAATACACAATGTGCATATTATCAGAAATGGAATGTATCAATCATTAAAGTATAACATGGGCGTAGGAGCGATTCAATTATTGTGGGGGGGGATTGGGATGGAGGAACCTGAGGCGAGTGTATGAGGATGTATACTTCCATGCCCCAAAGTATATGCTGAACCTGAATATTGGGGGAAAGGGTGTGTGTGCTGCCCCCCTTGCAACCCCTGATCACCCCCAACACAGATCCATGTTTGTTTACAATTTAAAGAGCAGGATAAACTTGCACGCTTCTACCCTAAAATTTCAAGTTTTATAGATACTGCATATAACCAACATTTTCTGGAAAGTATTTTTTGCCAATTAAACAATTGTCTAGTAGAATGCACATTTATAACAAAAACATGGTGACTGTAAAATTTAAATCAAAGGCCTGAAGGGCCTGAGGGAAGGCTCGTTGCTTGTGTTAATTCGAAAATGTAGGTTCAGAAAATTGGAAAACTTAGTTAGATTTCTGATACATTAAAAGGCAATTCATTGGGATTTAGAAAAGAATGTGGTGTGTTTCATATTTCTTTTGTGTATCTGTATAAATAATCTCCTGCATACAATACAGAGTCCATATCAAAACTTTTCCAACAGTAGCTATCAAACGGTTTTAATAATGCATTTGAAAATGGTACACACCGTCTTCCATGTGAAAATTGACTGAATATTTGATGACCCTGGTGAAAATATCCATTTCAGGACATTTTGTAAACTGGTAATGTGGTGGTCCAGGATTCCTTTCCACATCTCCATATAAAAGTTATTTACATGAACAACCTATATGAAAGCTTCACAAACAAACCTTCATATTCTGATATTTCTCCAAAATCAAAAGAATTGAGTAGTAATGTACAACTCCAGTCAATTTTAATAATAGTTATGATTTATGGATAACGAAACGCATTCAGCACATAATGTTCCTGATTATCCGAGAATATACAACACATATCCATAACTCTTTGTCTAGACCAAAACAAACATGACCTACTTATAGATTTACGCGTATATTGATTTGAGTTCTGTTCGATTCTCATATAGCTTTCAATCAACAATATAAATAATCAATAAACAGCATTATAAACGGTGTTGCGTGACCTTGATTTAATCAATCTTAAAAATACAACACAGAAACACAACAAACATTACGGTCGGATGACCTAATTAACCGTTAAATGTTCATCAATACACTGCTTGAATAAGATGACAGATTGGCACGTTTTTCTATAAACAACAAATGAAGCCCCGAACCTAATTTCGTTATTTTAATATCAAAAGTAAAAGAGGCAATCCGTAGTGAATAAAATTTCACTAACAATAACTATTTACTCAAACTATGAGTTATTATATCAAAAACATGTCAAACTTTCACCCCATTAATGATTACATGTCGAATGGTGTTAGAGATTATATCCCCCACCAGATGACGTCACCATGCATAGTAGTAAATGCGTAAATCATTTTTATATCAATGAAAATTGCCGGGTTTTTTTAGAGCACAGCAAGCTAAGTGTATTCTTCTGCATTTCCATGCAAATTGTATCCTGCCCATATTGTATTTTTGAACTTTTGTAAAGAAAAACATCCGCAATTAATAAAAAACTTTGAATCTTTTGTTGTATAATACATCTTCTGCTATGGTAAATGCGTGTTGAAAGTCGTGAACTACTTTATCGGTCGGATGAATATGGCGGTTCCTGTCATACGTAGTTTGTATAACAGATTGCTAGAGCTGCACTGCACGACAGCTAAGGAAGTCAGAGCTTTGCTCGCCTTCAAAAAAAAAAGGTTCTCCGATTTGAATTATGTATAGAAATATATAAAACCTGCCTCAGGGTCCCCTAGAACTTATATAGCACAGTTTTTCTTGCCATGATGACATTTTACGATGATCTTAATGGCAAGAAGGGGCAGTATCACGATTTTCCAGTAGATAATTCATTATCAATTCTAAACTAACCTATCACTGAAGGTGATTAATACTGTAACAGAATAAGATCCTGACCATGCTAACAATCTATCTAAATAAGACTTATTTGTGAACGTCTGTTTTTACCGGTAAACAATCATTGTATTAAATGAGCATGCAAATAATAATACTTTTTCTACATGAGACAACAATGATTATATATATAATCATCCATATTTTCTATAAATGAACTCACCTTATGCCTGTAGATTTAAATAGCGACATAAATCCAAATATTGATTTGACAAACAAAAATCTGTCTCTGGGTGGGCTACACAAAAATATCTAATAAGTTATTACACCTGTATAGTTTGATACCATGTGTCAGTTAAATAGTGCTTTAAATATTATTTTAACAAAAGTATAATCAGTCGAAACATATTTATTTATATTTATCTAAGGATAGAATCTAGGGTTAGGGTTAGAATCATCTGATGAGAGATATCCTTAACTGACCTTCTAATCTATTAACAGCTTTCTGCTGTCAACAAGAATCATTGGATCTCTGTTTTTTAGACTTCCCAAGGCATTAACACAATTTATAAAGCTAAATATTCACTAAGAATAATTAAATTAATGTCTTACCTCCAGTTTTTTTTTTAATAGGGTTAAATGCCATTTTCAACACATTTCGGGTTATATATGGCATATCCAGTTTTACTGGTGGAGGAAGACCTCAGACTGAGTAGAACCATCGTCCTTCCACAAGTTAATGGAAACTTTCTAACATAAAGTTTTTGGAGCAAGCGGGACTCGATTCTACGACCTTAGCAGTGAGATGTAAGTGATCTTGAGACGGTGCCTTGGACCACTCAGCTACAGCTTACCTTCAAATAATGTTGTATATACTAATATAGGACATGTATTTGAATTTCCCTCTTGGAAAGTTGCCAGAGTGGGAAGATTTGAAAATCTGTCCACCTCACATCTTCATTTCTACTTTATTTTGATATATCAACTTGCATAATTTGCATCTGAACTATGACATTGTTAATATAGAAATTGTGTTTTTATTGTATTTAATAAACTTTTCGTATATTAAATCTGGCAACAAATCTGGCATGAAATGTATATGAACCAGATAAAATTTAAAATGACATGATGATTCAATCATGCAGCAAAGTTACTCAAATATTAGATAGATAGATAGATGGATGGATGGATGGATGGATGGATGGCTACAGACAGACAGATAGACAGAAGATACAGCTACTGTCCTCTCAGATAAAGGTTTACCTGTAATATCCTGCAAAAATAACTCCCATGTATACACACTTTTGTCTCCAGCAACCTTCCGGTTTGACCTCTCTTCCAAATATTGCACTTCGCATAATCTTTTAAACTGTCTTTAGTGAGTGAAGCAGAATAGAGGTTTGAACAGCAAAGGGTTTGCCTTTATTAGCTCCCACAACTGTCCAACATCATTAAGCCCTGTGGTAAATGCTGATACTTCACACCTTTCAAATAAAAAACAAACATAGTTAATAACACACAGTTATTAGAGCTAAATTTTCAACCATTGTATGAGGTCGATGTTTCACAAGTGTTTATTATTTTTTGAATGCGTGTTTAACGTCAGTTTCAACGTATTTCAGGTTATGTATAGCATATCCAATTTTAATGATGGAGGTAGACCTCTGAATCTGAGTAGAACCAATGTTCTTTCCACAAGTAACTAGCATACTGTCTCTCATAAAGTTTTTGGACCGAGTGGGACCCGAACCTATGACCTTAGTGGTGAGAGGTAAGTGACCATTAGACACCAGCACCCTAGACTACTCAGCCACGGAGGACCCTTCGTTGATTATTTAATTCATAAAACAAGTCGGCAAAATTATACCATGCAAGGCTCTATTAAGCATCATGTATCATTTTGCCAACTTGTTTAATAAATAAAAAAAAATAAATGAGCTTGAATGCAAGATGTTTTCATCACATAATTCAGGAAATGGGTACATTTACAATTAGTTTTTCAGATTATCTAAAAAAGCAGCCATATTAATTTCCTTAATTGTATGCTGTAAAGTCGAAAAAAAAGCCTGGCATTTTACATACAAGAGCCTAGTTATACAAACAAGAGGGCCAAGATGGCCCTATATCGCTCACCTGACTCACCTTGAGTCACCCAACATAAGTAGATTATATAATACATGAACACTCAAAATTCCAGAAAAATGGGATGGGCAAGTAGTTAGAATTTTGATTTTTTTTGAATATGTAACAGATGTGTAGAAGAGTTCAAACTTGGTAGAGGTTCACTCATGGTTAATGGCAGTGAAATTACATCAAAATCAGGTCAGTAGATTCTGGCAAGGAAGCTTCTGAAGTTTTTACTATAGATGCTAAGTCTTCAAACTAAGATAAATATCCAGTTCCAGCACAAAACTAACCTGTTATGTTTGAGAACGGTTTCAAACTAAAGCATCAGACTAAACTAATGTGCATGAAAAAATCCTCAGTTCCAGCACAATAAATATTCCTATGAGTTTCAAACACAAGCCTTCCCAAAGTATATCACTTGAAAGAATCTTTGTCGCAGTGCAATCTCCCCCTAAATCAATTCAGCTTCTCCTCCAAGATTTCAATTACATTTTGACACTGAAAATCTCAAGCAGACTTCTTGCTGTGATGAAACTAGCTAAAAATATGGTTTTGCTTTATTATGAAGCAGTAAAACATCCCTGTCTAAACCATAAAAACTAACATTTATATTCAGAAAAAACCTAATTTAAAATGGTTAATGATATTTGAATAATATTCAATCATTGATTATAATTGTATCATTCATCTTTTTATAATGAATTATCTTTTAAAACTTACATGTATATCATATAATATTGTATAATAATAGCAAAAAAAAGGTTATTTAAAGAGTTTATTACCTCTTCTTATAATAATTGCTATATACAGACAAAATGGGGAGTAATTTAACATAAAAACTAACCCACCCCCTGGCTGCCATGTTTTTGAAGAATCAAGATGGCTTGAACAAACTTGGTAGAGAGCCACCCAAGGAACATTTCTGTGAAATTATTTTAAAATCGAGCCAGTAGTTTCTTACAAGGAAGATTTTTTAAGTTTTTACTATACATGTAGCTTATATAGTAAACTAACCCCACCCCCTGGCCGCTATGTGTTTTGACGAATCAACATGGCTTGAACAAACTTGGTAGAGGGTCAACCAAGGAACATTTCTGTGGAATTATTTCAAAATCGAGCCAGTAGTTTCTGACAAGAAGATTTTTTAAGTTTTTACTAATCAAACTTGCCCCGCCCCCTGGCGGTCATGTTTTTTGAAGAATCAAGATGGCTTGAACAAACCTAGTAGACAGTCACCCAAGGAACATTTCTGTGAAATTATTTTAAAATCGAGCCAGTAGTTTCTGACAAGAAGATTTTTTAAGTTTTAACTATAGCTTATATAGTAAACTAACCCCACTCCCTGGCCGCCATGTTTTTTGACGAATCAACATGGCTTGAACAAACTTGGTAGAGAGTCACCCAAGGAACATTTCTGTGAAATTATTTTAAAATCATGCCAGTAATTTCTGACAAGAAGATTTTTTAAGTTTTTACTAATTAAACTTACCCCGCCCCCTGGTGGCCATGTTTTTTGACAAATCAAGCTGGCTTGAACAAACTTGGTAGAGAGTCACCCAAGGAACATTTCTGTGAAGTTATATCAAAATTGGCCCAGTGGTTTCAGAGATGAAGTTGTTAGAAGCTAAAAGTTAACGACGGACGACAGACGACGGCCGAAGGACACCAGACGATCACAAAAGCTCACCTGTGAGTCTTCGGCTCAAGTGAGCTTAAAATACTGAGCAATCATAGGTTGTGATATTACACAAGGTTAATAACAAAATAAGTCATGGGTTTATTACACTTCTGCATCAAATGTTATGTAAAAAGTATATCATAAAATTGTATTGCAAATAAAGACATAGCAGAGTTTTACACCAACATCTATCACATCATACAAAATAGTACAGTATTTTCAACTTGAACTGTGACTTGAAATTGAGATACATTTATAACAAAACATTATCTTATACCAACTAGCTTGAGATTCCATAAAACCAGCCTGGTTTTCCCTTTCAAGTTGTTCATCTTCACTGTCAAATACCTCTACCATTTCTTGTGGAATCGGGCTACTGTTGTGAAAAAGAAACAGAAGACATTTCATTTAAATACCCCTTCACAACACAACACAATCAGTACTTTGACTGATAGTTACAATACAAACACAGAATAAATGACAGTTGGGAAGTGTCAGTCACAAATCAACTGTCTTGACACAAATAATGGACAACTCGTTTTATTTAGGAATCTAACAAATCGATTTTCGCATGATTATGATTTCCACCACAAGTTCAAAATCAATTGAAGACTAGAATGATTTTGGGACATAATAACAGACAAACTAAAAAAGGACACTGCATTTCCAGTATACCTACCATGGACTTCATTGTTAAATACACATACCTGTCATTATGAAATCATATTTATTTCTACAACATAATATGCACATTTTAAAACAATGTTTAACTAAGTTTAATTTTTTCTTTTAACCTTTTACCCCGCATAAACAATGTAACAATATTGGAAGGTCATTGTTAAAAAAAAATCCATAAGTTTTATATCAATCATTTAAAAGAAAAACAATACAGTCAAACCCGTGTAAGTGGCCACCTCTATTAAGCAGCCACATTAATTTTGCTATTTTCCAATTTCTATGTTCTTAGAGCAAATTAACCTGTATTAAGAAACCACCTGTCTTAAAATGCCACTTTTTCTCCTTCCCTTAACTGGCTGCTTAAGACATGTTTGACTGTATACAAATTGTAGTACCAATTTGAAACATAATATCAACAGTTCACTGGGAAATTAGACCCAACAGGATATGATCATGACAGATAGCTTAGCTTTCAACTACACAAGTTGCTATACATGTGTATATTTTTTTTTTTTTCATATTAATGGCAAACTAATTAATACATAGCAAACAAAATATATATTATACCAACCATACTGAAGTGTCTGGGCCTTCTGTTCACTAGAATAGTAGGAGTTGCCAACATTTCAAAATCATCATCACTGTCTGTCATGTCAGCATTGTTGCTCTTGTTAGTGGTAGTCAAAGCATTTGGTGGCTCCAAACATCCAGGAACTGGTATCATATCATTATTCTACACAGACTGAGAATGAAAAATAAAATATCTGTTAGTGACTTATTTAGTATGGCAATCTTTCTCAAAATTATGATTTCTCATCTTATAAATCCATTCTTATACATACGCCTAACTTATTTGGTATTTTTAATATGTATGCTTTTATATGTGTATTTTTTTTAATTTTAAAAATTTACATCATAATAGTGTAAAGGCCTAACACAACAACTGGAAACAGGAAATGCTTCAGTGGAATAGTCACATAATGGCGGTGATAAATAATCCTTATTTCTTCTTGTTTAAAAACATATTTTTCTTATTTTAATGCTCATTTTGTGATATGACAGGCATTATTGATGAACTTGGAACATTCTGAAAGCATGTTTGAATCGTGAATCAATAAAAAAATTGATGCTTAACACTTTATGTAATTGAATATTGATAGCATAATTGGTTTTGATATCAAATTGTGATATTTATATTTTGAAAAAAAATCCCAAAATTTATAAGAAACAGTAAATTTCGGTAGTTATTGGAAACTGGACTGAATTGGTATGTGAATGTAAATAATTTTTTTGTGACTATATTTAGGAGATTTAATGAAAAATATGACATTGACCTACTGACCTGGATCTTGCACAGGACACATCATGTCATGATGGTCATTTGTGAAAAATTATTTAAAAATTCAAGAATGAATTACTAAGTTACAGATGTATAACATTTACTTATAGTATAGAGTCCGGGACTCGAACCCGGGACACTTTGCGTACAGGGCAAATGTCTACTGTCTGAGCTAACCAAACTGCTTACATGTTTCTCTTCTAGTAGGATACGTACAAACTGTGACATAATAAGGACATTTTACATATTCGACCACAAAGTATGACCTTGACCTATAAGGAGCTAGGGACCTGGTCCTTGTGCGTAACTAATCATCATGTTAATTTTACCATTTGTGATTTTAAAATCTCTCGATGAATAACAAAGTTAATGACCAGTATAAATACCCCTTTCTCAGTCTTTTTCATGTTTGACCTCCAAGCGGGACCTTCACTTTTGAGCTACTGACCTAGGTCATGCGAGCCACTCACCGTCTGACATTTGTTATTTTAAAATTCTTCCATGTATGATGTAAAGGACAAGGCACAAATTTAAGAAGTATTGATGCACTAACTAACAAAAGGTCACTTCAATATCTATATATACCATCCTTTTCAAGGGGACACAAATAACTGATTTTAAACTATGGATTGTATTTAACATAGTTGATGATTCCTTTTTCAAGCTTAAACCAATTTACAATCATTGGAACATTCCCTCTTTAATCTGACCCCGGGGTCATTTCACAGAAGGGTCAAAATACTATACAACACCGGTACCAATCTTTTCATGCCGACTCAAAATAATACAACAAACATATAGACTAATTTGTTTTGGAAATGAAATATATTAAGGGAGGCAGAATCATGTGTGTGAAATGAACAAGTGATACATAGCTGATATTAAAGCACTTACATCTCTCACCAAGGTATGTAGGTATACCCTTACTGGATACAACTTAACAAACGTTAAGTATTTCCCAATGGTAAAACCTCCCATTTCTTCAAGCTGTGGCACCTTCATACCAGAAATTGATGCTATGAAGTAAGTTACCTCATTTGGGTTCACGATTTTTGCCTCTGACCTCCCATTTGGAAAATATATATCCAATATTATGTGTACAAATGCTTGAAAACCACAATCTTTTGGTACATTTGTAACTTGTTGCCTGCCACCATCTCTTGCATTAACTACTTTATATATCTTTGGAGATAGAATGTTTCCAACCGAAATATACTCTTCATGTTGTTTTTCTTAGGCTCTTGCAGGTCTATAAATTTCTGAACCATGAGTGAAGATTCTGTTCCTGTAAATATTATGTTCTGATTTAATAACATTAAATTGTTTCCAAACAATGTTATACAAAGGCCATTTTATTGACCACAACATAGAATAAATAATTCTATTAACAATAAATTACATGTATCCATTCACCATAAAATCTAGAAATTATTATTGGAAGAGCCTCTAAGCAATAGTAGAAACTGCATTTTTGGAACTTCAAATTTTAAATAATTAAATGGGTGTTGATTGGTAAATATCAAATAGCAACATAACAAACTTTGAAAACTGTTTTTAAAGGAAGTAGCCACTGAGAGGTCAGTAGATGGTCAAGTTATACTAGGCCAAAGAAAAAAATTGATGTAACACTGACAATCATGAAGGAATCTAGCAACATGGTTTGAGCACTGTTCTGTGCTGGATTGATGTCTTGATTTAATGAAAGTTTAGCAGGCTAAGGGAAATAGCTTCAAAGCTATGGAGCAGAGAAAAAAATAATGACCAACAAACAAACAGACTGCAGCTATGTGGCATAGCTTTAGAAGCTGGGTTTCATTGCATTTAGAAAATTTACAATAGCTTTATTATTAACAGGCAGGATTACACCTTTATTACCTTTTTTATAGCAAAAAAATACAGTCAAACATGTTTTAAGAGACCGCTAAAGGGAAATCTCAAAAGTGGTCTCTTTAGGCAGGTGGTCTCTTATTGGGGTGAAATGGTTTTTTTGTTGGTTTTTTTTTTGTCTTACATAATGCATGCGTTTCCATCATTTTTAGGGCTTTCACCCACTGTTCTAATGTTAGACATTTTCTCTTTGCTGAAGACATGGCAACGTTGATAGAATATCGCAGTATGAAACCACAATATTGAAACCCAGTCATATCAACCTTGATATTCATTGTCTTACGTTTACTACTTTTTGTCTTGACAAACTTTCAAACCGTCCATGTAAACAATGACAAAATGTCTTGTTCTAGTTTCCAATTTAATCTAATCAAAAAGCCGATCAAATAATCAAACGTAATAATAATTTTTAATCAAAATAAAAAAATATAAAAACAAACGGCACACAGTCCAATCTCAATTTTCCAATTTAACCTGATCAAAAAGTCCAATCAAACCTATTTAATATTTTTGTCGTAATAAAAACAAACAACAAACAAACCTCAAACTGGCCAATCTTTAATTCCAATTTTATTTCAGTTATTGACGATCCTTTAATGGTAATAAAACAAATAGCAAACATTTCAATTTATTACACCAAAACAATGATAAAACGTTGATATATAATTTGGGTTAAAGTGTTTTAACTCTTTATAACTTGTTATCGAACAATTATCGGCTTTTACCACGAGACACTGCAGTATTTGGCCTTGTGTTATTTTTAGCACGTTACCTCGGAGATCGACAATTTTACACTTACACATTTGTCACGTACACAAAGCATGATGCTAAAATTTCCCACCTTGTGTATTCATGGTCGTATGGTAAAGGATATTTGTTGAAATTTGATGGAGTTTAAGCGGTCGCTGGTCTCAGAGAGCAAATGGTCGCTTTTTGCATGTATAATTATGAATGAAATTTGTTAGGGGGGATTTAATGTGGTCGCTTACATCAGGGGGTCGCTTATAACAAGTGGTCGCTACTGCAAGTTTGACTGTATGTGCAAATGGTGGCTTAAACCTTTCACCTGCCTTGTAGCAATACAATATTGTCCAATCTGATAATTACATTTTTACCCAAATTCTTCAATTACGTTTTAAACATCCATTCTCAAGATTATACGAGAAAACTTTATTGTAAGCTGAGTATTACCTTTTAGATAATTCTGACAGGCCTGTTTAATTTTCAGTTGGACGCCAATGACATAGATGCCAACCCTTACAAAATCTTCTGTCATCAGTTCCACATTTTCTATACCAATCTATGAATAAAATGTTAAAATAGAATGAAAGGAATTGATGTGAATTACTTATTCAGTGTTAATTTAATTTTACTGCAGTAATTTAATTCTATAATGGACATTTATTTTAAAACTAGGAATGTGCTTGTCAACATGAATGCCCCACTGGGTCTGTAGCTTTATTTTAGCAAATCCATTAGACAAAAGAGTTTGGACAAAATACTAGTGGTGACAGTAGTACAACTACAGAGATGACAATATGCATAACAGAACTTTATACTGATACCTGCTAGCAAGTTTGATCATAATTAGTCAAGACATTTATGAGTAGTGCTGACAAGAATTATGTTTAAATATGATTATAAGGCCATAATTGGCAAAAGGTCAACTGGGCACAACACAGAAAGAAAATACAAGTCAAACTGAACTTCATACTGATATTCCATAACAAGTTTGGTCAAAATCAGTTAATAAGTGCCGACAAGATTTACAATTGAAATTATGAACGGGCCATAACCCTGCTAAATATTGACTGACTAGAACAATGACAATCTGCCTCAGCCATAACTAACTTTATACTGAAGCTCCCTAGCAACTAAATAAAATAAAGGACATAACTTTGCCAAATGTCAATAGTCCGGAATGCAATGACGATATGCACAACTGGTCTTCAAGTTGATACTTCCTAACAAATTGGTGAAAATTGTTGAGAAGTAGAAGTAGAGCTGCCAAGAATGTGTTACATATATCTGAGACATATTAAAAAAAAGGTCAACATGATTGACAGTGGTTGTTCAGAAAAAAAAAAATTTCATACCATGTTGTCTTCAAATGCTCTGACATACTGCCCAAGGCCTATGTTAGTCAGGAGAGTAGAAATGGAGATCTGACCTGTAATAAGTAAAGAAACAGAAAGTTGTTTAATAAAAAAGATACAATTTTGTTGTAGTTGGCATATATAATTACTGCTCCTGAAATCAGATTAAAGAAAGTAAATACTTCTACAGCTGGAATATCTTCAAGTAAATCTAACAAGAAACAGAGACAGTGGCTGAAATGTGAGTAGGAGCCAAACACTATAAAATTATCCAGAGATCTGGTAGTGGTCAGTTCCATTGTCATATACTTGTCCCAGCACGCCTTAAGTTGATCTGTCATTGTGCATCTGTTAGATCACCACTTTAAACAGCAGACTTGGCAACTTCAGACTTACAAAAGAGTAAAGATACAAAGTGGTTAAAGCACCAGGGCCCGGTTTCTCGAAAATACATAAGTCTGCTATTTTACTTAAACTCGATAGTGTGCTCAATTTTATACTTAAATTGAGCACACTATCGAGTTTAAGTAAAATAAGAGACATAAATATTTTTGTGAAACTGGGGCCTGAAGCAATTCCTGGCCTTCCTATTGATTAGATGAAGTCATCCTGCAAATTAAAATTAGTATTTACAACTAATTTCTTAAAGAGGATTGGTACATGTATATACATGTAGTACAGGCTGTAAGAATAATAATGATTCTAGTATTTAAATTTAAAACTTTTACAAACTTCCTTGTACAAATAGAAACATCCTGACAGTGAAGTATCAGGTATTGAGGACTTCAGGGAAGATTAAACTTCATTTACCTGAGTCTTCTTATTAAATAACGTACACTGATATTAGAGTTGTTGGCATACCCCAGTATACACCAGTATATAGATATAGCATTACCAGTATGTTTATTAACAATATGCAAATTGTACAGTAGGGGTCTGTATGGGTTGTTTGGCTGACAGTCTTCAATTATTTACCTTGTATCTATCAGAAATTGAGCTAGTAATGGAATCCACAACTCCTCGCTCGAGTGGCAATTACAATAATAATAAATACTTTATTTAAAAAAATAATATATGAAACCCTCAACAATACACATCAATCCAGAGTTAGTTTGAAAACTCACCTGGCCAGTCTCTGTGATGATTGATAACACCTGGCTAATCTCTGTGATGATTTATATACACCTGGCCAGTCTCTGTGATGATTGATATACACCTGGCCAGTCTCTGTGATGATTGATATACACCTGGTCAGTCTCTGTGATGATTGATATACACCTGGCCAGTCTCTGTGATGATTGATATACACCTGGCCAGTCTCTGTGATGATTGATATACACCCTTGTGTCTCATTCTCATCTGCCTCTCACCTCTGTTTTATCCGGGAAAGTTATCAGTTACTTGCAGAGATGGGTGTGCTCGAATTATGATTAACTTTCCATTATCCATCATTTATGGTTTTCAAGTAGTCAGTCATCATTTAAGTGAACTGTTGTTAGTTACATATCTGATATACATTTTACATAATAATGGTGGAACAAAAGTTTATTGGTTGATGAGGTTATAGAAGTTGCCTCTCTTATAACACTTTTATAATCATATATATATATTATTCTTTTTGCAAGTTTTATAAATTGATAATTTATTTCAAAACACAAGAAATCAATTAAGATTGAGGACCCTTTAGTGCCTCGATTTATAATAATTTGCAGCATGATACTTCAGTGTGGCAGTGCTCACAATACTGTCCGAAAAATTGTTGAAAGCTACACTAAACACCATACAAAAACTAAGATGGGGGTCCTTTTGTATGCGAATATCTCCGCTAAACTTTTCTCACATGAGATTGACATTTCATGCCAGAAATAGACAAAGGAGTGTTCCTTTATCCTAAAGAACGTCTACCTCCTCTGGACAATATAGATGGGTTATTCAATATTCAACTTACTTGGTGTCTTTTCTTGAACTAAGCTGTGACCCATGCATATATAGTACTTAAGTTGACTCACAGATGCGTCTACAAATAATAAATATATACAAATGGTTCAATTCATTTTATTGATACCAGTTTTAACAGAAACTAGCAATTTGCCTGATGACATGAATACCCAAGCTGTTCCTGAAACATTATTGTACCCATGTTATTTTACTAATGAGTTTTGACAGGAGATGTGGATACTACTACAGAGATGACAATATGTACAACTGAACTTAATGTTGATAATTTCTAGCAAGTTTGACCATCATTAGTTTAGAAATTTTAGGAGTAGTGTTGACAAGAATTACAATCAAAAACAAACTAAAGGGCAGTACTTCTAAATAACTATATGGAGCAGAATGTGATGATGATAAGAGCAACTAGACTTCATACTTACATTCCTTAACAAGTTTGGGCAAAATCAGTAGAAACATTTAGGAGATTTACAATAAAAATTATCAAAGGGCCAGAACTCTGCCAAAAAGTGATGGACTTAATCCCAACAACAATATGAACAACTGTTTTTCATACTGAAAATGCCTAAAAATTGATAGAAAGTTTAAGAGGACTGTTTTCAAGAACAACAAAACGTCTCACTACAGATTTGCATTCAACACTTATTGACAATCAGTGGTGAAAGGTTATAAATTAACAGATCACTTGCCTGAGGAGCCTCGTTTCCTTGAAAAAAATGTTTTTAAAACATGTATATTAACATGCAGCAAATTAAGGTTCAATTGCCTTAAATCTTAGTTCTTATTAATGATTTAACTGTTTGATAACTGGGATCAATTAGCTCAGTCTGCAGCTGTCAATCCAAGGGTCACGAGTTCAAATCCCTACCACAATCTCCGTGATATACAACATGATGTCTTATTATCACTCTTCTCTCAACACTGATTCAAGTTATCAGTTGAATGCGGAGATAGGTTTGCTTGAATACTAGTTAACCTTCAAGGATCCCAGGAATAAGTGGTTAAGTTGATTGATCGTCTATCAGAACTCAATGGCAAAAACTGACACTAAATGTTCAAACAAAATACACAAAATACCTAATAAACAGTTATCCTTTATTTGTACCTACTCTACCTTTTATGGATCAAAATCATAAGGCTGGTGTAACATTAGCCTGGGACGTGCAGATGGTAGTTTAAACATTTGGTTCATCCTTTAATCTACTGTGTCTCAACTGAACAGCTCTGTAATACAGACATAATCCACTTTGATAATCTGATTTACTTAATCATTTTAGAAATTAATAACTGCTTCTAGATATGACTCAACCTGTCATTCAAAGTCAATGAATCATTAAGTCAGAGTCACAAAATTTGTGATGTCACAAACATCAACGCTGTCTTGATGTTAATCATATAATATACAATTTTGCTTCACAAAGATGATGTCTCATTCCACATGTGGGACTTTCCATAACTGCAATATTTGAATACCATTGAGGAGTAAAAGACAATCAGTTAACGTAATCATTCCTGCTTCATGTTGTAGATAGCTTTATTAATAAACACATTAGAAATGAAGATGTGTTGTAATAATTGAAGAATAACCTTTTTATACTCTCTACTTCAGGAACAAGTGTTGTCTAAGATCTTAAATTGATCTTTCATCTGACTTTCCTGGTGGCATTTTGAGAATATCGTTGGTAGTTTATCAAAATCACTAAGCTCTTTCTAAAATGAAATAACTGAAGCTGGACCACCATTAATTTCACATAGACCATAATATTAGCACACTAGACTGTCACACTTACAGTTGTACTCTAGTTTAACACAAAAAACAGTTAAAAACATGGGCATTAACTGCTTCCAATTTCACAATTTTACTCAAAGCGAAAGTAGGTGTCCCTATTTCACATATAGAGGTCAAATCAGCCAAATTATGCAAAATTCTTACCGTCTAAGAAATAGTCCCATCTGTGTGTTATAGCTACCAGTCCACTCAATTTTGCACCATTCTCTGGGAAAATATATTCCCTTCACAAATTCACATTGCAATAGTACCTGTCAAGTGCATTTTCACACTCACACCATCTTGAATGACTACTGTCAATTTTCTATGGAACTACTTTCGGGTACTACCATTTTGACCCCCTGGTTCCTGGTCTAAGTCCAACTGTCATGACCTGTGTCATTGTTATAGCCTGATTGAGTAAACAAAGTTGAACCAATGCTTGCAATTTACTATATCCAGGTATATTGTCCAGACCAACAGATTCCTACAAAAAATGTAATTGTGTTTTAACTCCACAAATAAAAGATGTAACAAACAAAACAACTGTTTATAGAAACACTTTATAAACACAACCTTCTCAAAATGAGCAAGTGTTGCTGTAGAAAATCACACTAATTTCCCATAATTTACATGCTTTTCTCTCAGACTACAAATAGTGTAATTTTTTATGTTTCAAGGATCATAACTCGGACATAAATAATCCTTTTTGGCAAGTTCAAGAACTTGTCTGAGATATTATGTTTATATAACAACTGTGTGAGTTTGGAGAGGATCAAATTAAAAATGCAGGTGCTAGAGTGCACACAAGGTCAAACAATGCAATATTTGATGTTTCAAGGGTCACAACTCTGATATTAATTATCCGATTTGGCAAGTTCATGAACTTGTCTGAGATACTATGGTTATATAACTATGCAAGTTTGGTGAAGAGTCAATGAAAAATGCAGGTGCTAGAGTGCACACAACAAAGCGTTCATGGACGGACGAAGGACACTGCAATCAGAATAGGTCACCTTGGGCTTTGTTAAGGTGAGCTAATTACAGAAAGGAATAATACAGGGAAATTAAATATAACTCAAATGGTTGCAAAAACATACTTATAATTATGTGGATATATAATAATGCATTTGTTATATTTTAGATGGGCTATTTTTTCTATATATTTTTTAAAATGTTTTCATGTAACTTTTTGGACTGAGCTAGACTTGAACACACAGCGTCATCAGTGAGAGGTGAAAAACAACAACTCATTGGACAATTCATAGTATTGTAATTTCTCACTTTAAAACTTCACCTGGAGATTAAACTGTAAGATTCCTGAAAGTAAGGTTTATTGTAAATATTACAGAGATGGGGAAATGAAATTACATACTTGTTTCATGATGGGTCTATCATGACGGGTCTATCATCATCTTTGTCTGCAGGTAGTGATGAAGAACTGCGGACCAAGGTTCCTGTACACACCTGTGATGTAACTTCACAAAGGAATTCCTATAAAAACAAAACAAATTTTTGTTATCATCTATAATGCAATAAGATTTCACACATCTGTTTTTGTTGTTCTGTGTGCGTGTTTATCATTTTTTAAAAAACAACTGGTAACATTTATCTGTAATTGGTAACAATAACAGAAATGAACCTATAACAGATAATATCCTTCTTTAATGGTAACATCATCAAAAAACAGATAGCAATATTATATAACATATAATTGTTAACAATTATAGCTGGTAACCATATTCCTATGGGACCTTAATTAAAATATTGTTTACTTGTCCTTTACCTACACATCATTTTTATCTTGGGTTACTGTAAGGTAGGTAAGTTATTATATTATATTTTGTATTTTATCGAACATGGCAGCAACAATAAATCTCCAACAAGAGCTGTCGGAAGGACGGCTCGCTCGATTATGTGAATATTTGTGACAAAAGTACAAATTTAATTGAGACTGATGACAAATCGAGTTAACTAACTTACTAAATTGAGTAGACCTTATAACTGCAATACTGTGTACTATGAAATTTCAATCCAATAGATGCAGAGACTGTTTAGTTTCAATCAAATACATTGAGTATAACAGTATAATATCATTAGTTACAGTTCTCTCCATATCATCAATATGAATGATAAAAATTTATATTATGTATACTGCAATGAAATGTAATAACATTCATAATAAAGTTGAATTTTAAATGAATAATAGAAACTTGAAAAGAACAAACACACAGAAATGTAAAAGAAATAGAAACAAGAGATGTCAGAAAACAATAAAGCTCGCCCCTGGGTGTCTTAAGTTCAAAAAGGGCCATAACTGGGCCAAAATGCAATTAAGAGTTATGGTTCTTGTCTGCGTGTGTTCCACTGATGATGGTGAACACACATGCGAAGTTTCATTCACATCCAATGAGTGGTTACATAGATATCTTAAACTTAAACGCAAAGTTTAACCTGGGTGTCTACAGTCAACGACAACGCCGCCGCCGCCTCCGCTGCCAACAACTCTGGGGTCATGGCAATAGCTCTCCTTGGACTTCGTCCCGGTGAACTAAAACAAAAGGGCCAAGATGGCCCTATATCGCTCACCTGAGTGACCTTGAGTCACCCAACTTAAGTAGATTATATAATACATGTACACTTAAAATTCCAGAAAAACAAGATGGGCAAAAATTTTGATTTGTTTTGAAGATGTAACAGATGTGTAGAAGAGTTCAAACTTGGTAGAGGTTCACCCATGTTAAATGTCAGTGAAATTACTTTGAAATCATGTCAGTAGATTCTGACAAGAAAGCTTTAGAAGTTTTTACTATAGCTGCCTATATAGTAAACTAGCACCTCACTGTGGCGGTCATGTTTTTCAACAAATCACATCGGCTCATATAAACTTGGTAAAGGGTCACTCAAGGAACATTTCTGCGAAATTGTTTTAAACTTGATCCAGTAGTTCTGACAAGAAGATTTTTTAGGTTTTTACTATAGTTTATTAAGTAAACTAACCACATCCCTTGACCGCCATGTATTTTGACGAATCACTACGGTTTGAACAAACTTGGTAGGGGTTCCTCCAAGGAACATTTTTGTGAAATTATTTTAAAATCGAACCATTAATTTCTAACAAGAAGATTTTTTAAGTTTTTACTAATTAAACTTGCCCCGCCCCCTGGCGGCCATTTTTTTTACGGATCAAAATGGCTTGAATAAACTTGGTAGAGGGTCACCCAAGGAACATTTCTGTGAAATTATTTTAAAATCAAGCCAGTAGTTCTGACAAGAAGATTTTTTAAGTTTTTACTATAGCTTATATAGTAAACTAACCCCACCCTCTGGCCGCCATGTTTTTTTGACAAATCAAGACGTCTAGAACAAACTTGGTAGAGCGTCACCCAAGGACCATTTCTGTAAATTATTTTAAAATCAAGCTAGCAGTTTCTGACAAGATGATTTTTTAATTTTTTACTATAATAGCTTATATTGTAAACTAACCCATCCCCTGGCCGCCATGTTTTTTGACGAATCAAAATGGCTCAAACAAATATGGTAGACGGTCACACAGCGAACATTTCTGTGAAATTATTTTAAAATTGAGCCCGTAGTTTCTGACAAGAAGATTTTTTAAGTTTTTACTATAGCTTATATAGTAAACTAACCCCACCGCCTGGCCGTCATATTTTTTGACAAATCAAGACGGCTTGAACAAACTTGGTAGAGGGTCACCCAAGGACCATTTCTGTGAAATTATTTTAAAATCAAGCCAGCAGTTTCTGACAAGACGATTTTTTTTAGTTTTTACTATACATGTAGCTTATATTGTAAACAAACCCACCCCCTGGCCACCATAATTTTTGATAAATCAAAATGGCTCCAACAAACTTGGTAGAGGTTGACACAGGAAACATTTCTGTGAAAATATTTTATAATCAAGCCAGTAGTTTTGGACAAGAATATTTTTTTTAAGTTTTTACAATAGCTCATATAGTAAACTAACCCCACCACCTAGCCGCCATGTTTTTTGACGAATCAAGATGTGCTGAACAAACTTGGGAGAGGGTCACCCAAGGAACATTTCTGTGAAATTATTGTAAAATTGAACCAGTAGTTTCTGACAAGAAGATTTTTTAACTTTTAACTACAGCTTATATAGTAAACTAACCCCATCCCTTGACCGCCATGTTTTTTTAGGAATCACTGCGGTTTGAACAAACTTGGTAGGGGTTTCTCCAAGGAAAATTTTTGTGAAATTATTTTAAAATCGAACCATTAGTTTCTACAAGAAGATTTTTACTAATTAAACTTGCCCCGCCCTCGTGCGGCCGTTTTTTTGATGAATCAAAATGTCTCGAATAAACTTGGTAGAGGGTCACCCAAGGACGGTTTCTGTGAAATTATTTTAAAATCGAATCAATAGTTACTGACAAGAAGATTTTTTAAGTTTTTACTAATAAGCTTACATTGTATATAATAATAAACTAACCCCACCCTCTGGCCACCATGTTTTTTGACTAACCAAGATGACTTGAACAAACTTGGTAGAAAGTCACTCAAGGAACATTTCTGTGAAATTATTTTAAAATCAAGCCAGTAGTTTCTGACAAGAAGATTTTTTAAGTTTTTACTATATCTTATATAGTAAACTAACCCCACCCCATGGCCGCCATGTTTTTCGAGGAATCAAGTTGACTTGAACAAACTTGGTAGAGGGTCACCCAAGGAACATTTCTGTGAAATAATTTTAAAATCAAGCCAGTAGATTCTGACAAGAAGAATTTTTTAGTTTTTACTATAGCTTATATAGTAAAATGACCCCACCCCCTGGCCGCCATTTTCTTTGACCAAACAAAATGACTTGAACAAACTTGGTAGAGGGTCAACCAAGGACCATTTCTGTGATATTATTTTAAAATCAAGCCATTAGTTTTTAACAAGATCATTTTTTAAGTTTTTACTAATTAAACTTGCCCAGCCCACTGGCGGCCGTGTTTTTTGAAGAATCAAGATGGCTTGAACAAACTTGGTAGAGTGTTACCCAAGGAACATTTCTGTAAAATTATATCAAAATTGCCCCAGTGGTTTCAGAGGAGAAGTTGCTAGAAGCTAAAAGTTAACAACGGACGACGGACGACAGACGACGGACACCAGGCGATCACAAATGCTCACCTGTGAGCCTTTGGCTCTGGTGAGCTAAAAAAAGGTAGGGGAGAAATTATTGCTTGATAAACATAACTTGTTGCCCATCTCAATCGAAACCCTGCAATTAAACACATATTATTCAAATTAAAATTCCTTGATATTTCAATTTTGTATGGACTATTACTACTTTATTTCAGTGAACTATCGAGAATAAAGTACACATAGAGTAATATGGGGGGATATTTGACACCCGGAGTTTTCCAGATAATTTGAAAATGTACTATTTACAGTATACTGCATGTACCACACTTGTTTTCAGACCCTATCAAAGTAGCCAATACACTTACACATCATGGGCAACATACAGGTGTTTATGTACTGTGACGATATACAACAGCAGATTTGATTGGAAGAGAGCAGTTTTGTAAAGACTGTTCCTCTCAAGTTTTCACCCAGATAGAGCTGGACAATTTTTTATATTGCATTTTAAGCACAAATGTCAATTTTGCATTTATTTGATAAAATAAATTGTGTTAAATAATTAAATTGAAACAGATATATGTTTTGTTTTATTATTAACAACTATTAAAATGAAAAAAAATGTATATGATAAACAAACCCCTGATGAATATTTCAATAAGCTGTCCGATGAACACCACAAGATTTCAATGTCCGATAAACCCCGTTTTGTTGTCTAGTAAACCCCACAAAACGTCTGATACTCCCCACAAAGAGATGTCCTCATAAAAACAGTTGATGATTGGTATGTGTTACTCTAGTTTTACACCAAATGACCACAACTTCTCGGACATAAACTTATTTACTGGAAATGCAAGAGTTTATCCTAATTTTATAACACTTAGCAAAGCAAGACAGACATAAATCCTTGGGTGTCAGATATTCTCCTATATTATTCTACTTTTTTTTTGAAAATAGTGACAACTTTTGTTACATTGTTTAACAGAAAAAAATCTCCCCAAATTCAACATTGTTGCAAGAAAGTGCCACCATTATCCCTTGTATACCTAATCCTGCGATATACCTATTAACGTGAATGCCCGTATAATAACAATCTGGGAAGACCTGCGCAAAGCTCCAATTTCCGTTAGCGTCGGCATTTGTTTGCATTTCGTTTCAGCAACTGTTTCTTACTCAGCACACTTAAGTAACCATATTAGTATGATATTACTGTTTAGTATTGATGCCATTCTTTACATTGTTGAATTTTTTTTTTGTACTCGCGATATTAGGTATGACCAGCATAAATTTGCAAGAAAGAGCCACCATTAAATGATTTGAAACTTTTTTCCTCCATTACTTTTTAATAGCAAAGTTTGGAGTTACCTAGTAAAAAGCTATATGTAGGCCGGATTTTTCCAGTAATGCGGTATTGTTTACATTTTTGTATTTATACCTTGTATACGTAATAACTTGTGTATATCAAAGAACGTTTTCGAACGATTTTTTTTTTTTTTTATTTGATTGTCCTCTTCCCCTATTACGGCGATTAAATGAGACTAACGTAATACCGCGATATACGTATTACCGCGAATGCCCTAGGAAGACATGCGCAAAGCTGTAACTTCCGTTAATGTCGGCATGTGTGTGCATTTCGTATCGGCAACTGTTTTCTACTCAGCACACTTAAGTTTAGTATTTATGCCATTCTTTACATGGTTGAAAAATGTTTACGCTCGCGGTCTGTATAAGCAAGTAGTGCAGAAGGTCAAGGTCGCGCAACCGGAAGTAGCGTTTTTGTGAAAAAATGGAAACAACCAAGTTTAATTTAATTAATTAACACTCTCCAGTGAGTCTTATGTGTGATAAATTATCTTAATCCAACATATTTTTAATACTGCACATTCTGATAGGTTAATTATGTCTGACTAAGCCCAATTTACTGGTTACCGCCCTAGACCACTTTCTCCATCATATAGAAATAATATCCAAGATGGCGGCGCCCATGAAAACAAACAGACAGCCAATTCTGCTTGAGTTTGCGATGGCATTAACTATCATATGCTACATAATCTCGCTCCATGGCCCATTGGTTCAACAGAAGACTGCCTTTACAGCCATTTCTTTCAATGCCTCCCATGTACAGAACTTCTCCTTCGCAGAAAACCGGAACATACTCCAAAGTAAACACAGCATGATATCCCCAGGTAGAGATAAGAAGAGCCTCATATTCCTCCTTATACTACTATCAGGGGACATACAGATGAATCCAGGTCCAGGAAATCGGTCCATATTTCCTTGTGGTGTATGCGACATACCTGTTACATGGACACAAGAGGGTGTATGCTGCAACAACTGTAGTGTTTGGTATCACAAATCCTGTGAAGACTTATCTTCAAGAAACATGTCGTACTTGGCCCGTTCGAGTGTCGTCTGGCACTGTTGTAAGTGTGATAGTGTGAACGTTGACAGTTTCACGTTTAATAGCTTCGAACTTTTTACAACTAATGTTTATATGCCACTTTCTGGAATTGAAATGTCCTTTGATTCAGTCGCATCATCCTGCTTCAGTCCTCTTCATACAAGTAAGCCCACACTCATTGAAGGATCACACCAACACTTCAAAAAAACATCGTAGAACATTGTCCTCTGCTAACTCAGAGAAATCAAGAGCATCAAGAAGTGAATCTACACCTGCACAGCCTAATATCCCAAGAAAATCAAACAATCTTCGTCTGTTAACTGTCAACTGTTGTGGAATCAGAACTAACAGGTCAGAGTTTATCGCATCCCTAGACTACATCAAGCCAGACCTTGTCTGCGGAACAGAGTCGTGGTTAAAAGGCGTGAAACCTGGTCGTGATCCAGAGAAGACAGCCATCAAGTCTAGCGAAATCTTTCCTGAAACATACTTTGCCCACAGAAATGACCGAACATCTGGATTGGGTGGTGGAGTCTTTACCGCAACAAAAGAAGGCCTCACTTCAGACGCACAACCACAGCTGACCACAGATTGTGAGATAGTTTGGACAAAGGTCAAGGCCAAGCAGCACAAAGACATCTACCTATGTTCCTTCTACATGCCACATAGAAACATGCACGACATAGAGGAACTCAGCAAATCAATCTCCGCACTCTCCCAAGCCAACAAAGAAAGACACATCATACTTGCTGGTGACTTCAACTGTCCAGACATTGACTGGGAGAATATGTCAGTAAAGGAGGGGGCTGCAGACAGAGAGACACAGCAAGCTCTGATAGACTGCTCCATAGAACATGGGCTTGTAACTCAAGTTCACAACCAACCAACGAGAGATTCCAACATGTTAGATTTAGTATTCACCAACAATCCCTCGCTTGTCAATACCTCAACATCTGTGCCAGGTATCAGCGACCACGCCATGGTTGTCACAGACATCAATATCATCCCATATTACATACACCAGAAGCCCAGAACTTTCTTCATTTTCTCAAAGGCTAATTGGGATGACATCTTCGATGACATGAATCTACTATCTGATTCTATTACCAACATGGCTAATACCTCATCTAGCCAAAATCTTTGGGAGACATTTAAATCAGAAATCAACCAATCTATGATGCGAAACATCCCTACAAAAACCAGCAATAAAAGGAAATCAGTACCCTGGTTCAACAGAGACCTGAAGAGGATGGTGAGACGGAAATCAAGACTGTACAAACACGCCAAACAATCCAACCAGTGGAATGCTTTAAAGACCTTTCAAAGACAGTGCAAGACTGCATTCAAGAAAGCAGAAATAGACCATATCAACAACACCATTCAGAAGGGACTCGATGAGCAAAATACAAAGCCTTTTTGGAGGTATGTGAAGGCTCGGAGGCAAGACAGCGTGGGTGTGGCACCACTAAAGAAGCTTGGAAGCCTACTGAATGGAAACAAGGACAAAGCACAGATCCTGGTTGATCAATTCAAGTCCGTCTTTACTAAAGAAACTGGCGACTCCATACTCCCTGACACAAAGAAGAGAGCCAAACATCCAATATCTCCACTCACAGTTACAACCAAGGGTGTCGAGAAGCTTCTCCTGAAGATTAACACTTCGAAAGCACAGGGACCAGACAAGATTGCCAACATCATGTTAAAGACGTGCGCCTATCAACTAGCACCTGCCCTTAGGACCATATTCCAACGCTCCATCAACACTGGTTAACTCCCATCCGACTGGCTCAACGCAAATGTGGCACCAATATACAAGAAAGGCGAAGTTCACCTTCCTGAAAACTACAGACCCGTTTCCCTGACATGTGTATCACGTAAACTACTAGAACACATAATCTGCAAACATATTATAGACCATCTTGAAAAAAACAAAATCCTCACAACATTAAACCATGGCTTTAGATGAGGCTTCTCTTGTGAAACACAACTCCTGACAACAGTTCACGACCTTCTGCGAAACTCGGACAAAGAGGCACAGATCGACATGGTCATCCTCGACTTTTCCAAGGCATTCGACACAGTCCCCCACAGAAGGCTACTTCACAAGATGGAACTCTATGGAGTAGATGGAAATATCAATGCCTGGCTGACAGACTTCCTTACTAATAGGACAATGCAGGTTGTGGTTGATGGAGAAACATCGGAAGCAGTATCCGTGGACTCGGGAGTACCCCAGGGCACAGTATTAGGACCCTTGCTGTTCTTATGCCATATAAATGACCTCCCAGACGCAGTCCAGTCATCAGTTCGTCTTTTTGCCGACGATTGCCTACTCTACTGAGTCATCAAAAGCCCAGAAAACCACACCACCCTCCAACAGGACCTACAACAACTAGAGACATGGGCAGATACATGGGGTATGCGTTTTAAAGCAAAGAAATGTTACTTGATGAGCATGAACAGCAACTCGTCACATTTCTATGAACTAGACAAAACGATACTATAACAAGTACCAGAAAACCCCTATCTTGGAGTGACAATATCCGAAGACCTTAAGTGGAGCGCTCACATCACCAAGATCTCCAAAAAAGCAAACTCGACCATTGGCTTCCTTAGAAGGAACCTAAGACACTGTCCACCATCATGCAGAAAAATGGCATACCTGTCACTAGTAAGATCAACCCTAGAATACTGTTCCATCGTCTGGGATCCTTACCAACAAAAGGACATCTTTACACTAGAGAAAGTACAGCGCCAAGCCGTCCGCTTCATCACAGGAGACTACAAGTCACGGGACCCAGGTAGCGTCACACCTAAGATGAACGACTTACAATTACCACCCCTCCAAGACCGAAGGAAAGCACAGAGGTTATCCTTTTTCTATAAGGTGGTCGAGGGGCTGGTGCCAGCTATGCAATGTCTTGACTATTTAACCCCTGTCCGCGGCAAGCGCCAAATTAAAGCCAGGAAATTCTTAGGCTGCAAATCAGACAATATTGTTGAAAAAACTTCTTTAAATAACAGCAAATGCTTTAAATTAGTTCAGTGCAAAAGCATCTCATTCCAGAATTCTTACTTTCCAAAAACTATTATAGACTGGAACCAACTGGAAGATAGTGTTGTGTGCCCAAATACAGTCAACGGCTTTAAATCGGCCGTCTTTCATTTGGACTAATCAGTGTTTCCCAGACCTTCTTTCCGTTGTGCATATGCCGAGAGGCTCTACAACGTACTTATCCAGATCCAGAGAATTATAACCATTTTTAGAAGCTAATTCTACTTAAAAGTGTGAAATCTTTACTACCATGATTTCAACCATAGTTTAATAACCTTATCTAGTAATCATTCACCTCATGTCATAGTGATAACAACTTGTATTTTGTTTAAATAGATCTCTCACTTTTAAAAGAGCACCTGTCATTGTTTCAGCAGCCATGTTTTATTGTTGTTGTAGTAAAGCATTATGGGAGCCTGTTGCCAGGTTACCAGGGCTGCGTCGCATATGATCAAGATTAGTTGAATGTTTGATAACGTTTTTGGGTGCCGTTTCACGAAACATCGTACGTAAATTTTTATCTTAAGTTTTTATGTTAGTCGAACAACACATGTTAAAACCGTTTCACGAAGAAAACTTACGATAATGTTTTGCTTAAGTTTATGATGTTTCTTGAAACGGCAGCCAGGACAATGGCTCAACGTCATAGTTAGCACGCAATAATCTTAGGGAACCTGGTAATTAAACATGTTTGATGTTTAACGATGCTGGCTGCGTTTAGCAAAATATATTTCTGTTGTCGTTTAGAAATACAGATGTGGTGTGGCAGATAGATAAGATGCACTGCAATGGCGCTAATATAGATTTGCATTCTCATTTTTTTTTCTCGAGGAGCATGCCCGTAAACAAACCTGGGAACACACAGTCACAAAGTCAACTTGGCTCTAGATGCACCTGTAATAGTTTCCCGTACTAGGTTTAAAACACAATGTAGTATTGTATTTTACTGAAGGAAAATAAATTAACAAATATAAAAGATGATGAGGAGAAAGATTAAGTCAAAGCACATATTTAGGACTTTTCTTGTCATACGGGGCCTTATTCTAATTTTACCGGTGCTACGACATTATTTTCAATACACTGGTGCCGTAGGGCCTACACAGATTGTAAAGTGGGTATCTATGTATCAATACACGGGTGCCGTTCTCAGATTGTAAAGTTGGTTTCTATGTACACGGGTGCCGTACACAGATTGAAAAGTTAGTTTAAGTTTAATCATATTTTATTGCATATATAATACTAGGAATGGGGTTGGGCCACAAGTTCTCACAACATTAGCTACGGCCCTTCCCCTAAAATATAACAAATAATTGAAGAAAAAATCAACATGATAAAGGGTTAATACAAAATGGAAAGAGACGTACCACAGTGTGTTCACATTATCCATCAGTTAATACCAATTGAAATAATAGAGAAAAACTTTTTCTTAAAAAATCAGTAAAATCAATTCCATTTAGTTCTTATAAGATTAACAAAAATTAGAAGACTGGAAAAGGAATTGGAATGCAAAGTGGGTATCTATGTATCAATACACGGGTGCCGTACACAGATTGCAAAGTGGGTATCTATGTATCAATACACTGGTGCCGTACACAGATTGTAAAGTGGGTACCGTATATATGTATCAATACACGGGTGCCGAACATGGATTGTAAAGTGGGTTTCTATATACAAGGGTGCCGCACACAGATTGTAAAGTGGGTATCTATGTACCAATACACGGGTGCCGTACACAGATTGTAAAGTGGACCTGTATCTATGTACACGGGTGCCATACACAGATTGTAAAGTGGGTTTCTAAGTATCAATACTCGGGTGCCGTACACAGATTGTAAAGTGGGTAGCTATGTATCAATACACTGGTGCCGTACACAGATTGTAAAGTGGGTATCTTTGTATCAATACACGGGTGCCGTACACAGATTGTAAAGTGGGTAGCTATGTATCAATACACGGGTGCCGTACACAGATTGTAAAGTGGGTAGCTATGTATCAATACACGGGTGCCGTACACAGATTGTAAAGTGGGTATCTTTGTATCAATACACGGGTGCCGTACACAGATTGTAAAGTGGGTATCTTTGTATCAATACACTGGTGCCGTACACAGATTGTAAAGTGAGTAGCTATGTATCAATACACGGGTGCCGTACACAGATTGTAAAGTGGGTACCGTATATATGTATCAATACACGGGTGCCATACACAGATTGTAAAGTGGGTATCTATGTACACGGGTGCCGTACACAGATTGTAAAGTGGGTTTCTAAGTATCAATACTCAGATGCCGTAAACAGATTGTAAAGGGGTAGCTATGTATCAATACACTGGTGCCGTACACAGATTATAAAGTGAGTATCTTTGTATTAATACACGGGTGCCGTACACAGATTGTAAAGTGGGTTTCTATGTACACGGGTGCCGTAAACAGATTGTAAAGTGGGTATCTGTGTATCAATACACGGGTGCCGTACAAAGATTGTAAAGTAGGTTTCTCGGGTATCATTTTAGAGATGACCCCAACCTGAAAGCTTGACTGATTTGTTTACAAGTTAGCAACTCCATGAATGTCACGATGAAATATGATTGTTCATTACTGTTCGTGATGAGGGGGCTTTATAATCGGGACAATTTAGTCAGACTGCACAGAGAGAGAGAGAGAGAGAGAGAGAGAGAGAGAGAGAGAGAGAGAGAGAGAGATTTAACAAACATTAATTAAAAACGGGCCATAATTCCTTTAAAAGATTTGCGACCTTGTCAAATCTCTAATTTTACCTACATGCCAAATATTACATTAATGCATGGACTTTTTCAAAATGAAATTTTGATTTGAAACCAATATTTTACCAGAACTTTAAGTTCTGTATATGAATGAACGGGTGGATGAACGAACGGACGGACAGGGATAACACTTAATGTCCCTTCACTATACTTTAAAGGGCAGAACAGAGCAGCTCTATTCTTCTTTTATAAATCGGGGGAATTTTACCCGTCGACAGGGAAACTGGCGCTGGGACTCCATCCCTCCTAATGGGAAAGGCTGCTATTCCATTCGTTCGTGATGTTTGGTCCGGGTCCATGATCCGTGTTCGCATCCGTGATCCGTAAAGCACTATCCAATATCTCAATGACAAATATCCGTGAAGTAATTTCTGTGTGCTTGTTTTGGTTTCAGAAGGCATACCTATTATTTAACACAAATCTAGAACACTTTACGATGCATCTAACCATGGCTATATGACCCAAAACCGATTCCACTACCGATGGATAAGTTCAGTAAAACTCGACTACAGTATGGTACAAACTACCAGAGGGATGACTCTGTGATTAAGAATTTGGGTTTTCGCTCACCAAATTAATAAGTTTTCCACATATCTCCTGTGATAACAACTTTTTTCGAATGCATGTTTCTGTCTGAAGAGTGTTAAACAGTCCTGGTACACAGTTTTTGTTTTATTTCAGCTGAAAACAAGTCCACTTGATGCAACATTTGCCGCATGTTTATTAACTCCGAGAAATATCTTACATGCTTTATTAAGTTCGGTTTCAATTTCACTATATATAGTACAGCCCCATATTCCAACACAATACCAAAACAGATACAAATATATTTATATATGACGTCAAAAGACATGCCGCCAGAATTTAAAAACTTCATTATATTATACAGTACCAAGAGCTCTTTTGGAAGCTTTACAATTGTCCATGTTCCATTATCATTAACCCAAAACCCTAAGTATTTATATTCAGAGTTATAATCTATCATATTATCTCCACATTTAAAAACGGACTTTGATATGGGTTGCAGACTTTCTACTAAAATGAAGTATTTTGGGTTTGTTTTTTTTTTAAAATTCAATTAAATCAATTTCACTTTGGGCCACTTTTCACAATATCTATGTTCTAATTTATTTGATAAGCCTATAATTCTTGGGTTTAACTTAATGCTCAATTACATGTTCTTCACCCATTAATTTTACAGTCTTTCAAATTCAAATTTTTACTAAATATCTAAAAAAAATATAGATCAGCGAAAATTGCCATTGATGAAGTCTTGATAATATTATTGGATTACCGACAATGTTGTTGCCTTCCATGTCTGGATCGCCGATAGCGTTGTTGCCATCCATAACTGGAACGCCGATGGCGTTGCTGCATTCCATATCTGGATCCAGATAGCGTTGTTGCCATCCATATCTGGATCGCCGATATCGTTGTTGCCTTCCATGTCTAGATCGCCGATAGCGTTGTTGCCATCCATGTCTGGATCGCCGATAGCGTTGTTGCCATCCATGTCTGGATCGCCGATAGCGTTGTTGCCATCCATGTCTGGACCGCCTATAGCGTTGTTGCCATCCATGTCTAGACCGCCGATAGCGTTGTTGCCATCCATGTCTGGATCGCCATAGCGTTGTTGCCATCCATGTCTGGATTGCCTATAGCGTTGTTGCCATCCATGTCTGGATTGCCGATGGCGTTGTTGCCATCCATGCCTGGATCGCCTATAGCGTTGTTGCCATCCATGTCTGGATCGCCGATAGCGTTGCTGCCATCCATGTCTTGATAGCCTATAGCGTTGTTGCCATCCATGTCTGGATCGCCTATAGCGTTGTTGCCATCCATGTCTGGATCACCGATAGCGTTGTTGCCATCCATATCTAGATTGCCTATAGCGTTGTTGTCATCCATGTCTTGATCGCCGATAGCGTTGTTGCCATCCATGTCTGAGTCGCCGATAGCGTTGTTGCCATCCATGTCTGGACCGCCTATAGCGTTGTTGCCATCCATGTCTGGACCGCCGATAGCGTTGTTGCCATCCATGTCTGGATCGCCGATAGCGTTGTTGCCATCCATGCCTGGATCGCCTATAGCGTTGTTGCCATCCATGTCTGGATAGCCGATAGCGTTGTTGTCATACATGTCTGGATCGCCTATAGCGTTGTTGCCATCAATGTCTGGATCGCCTATAGCGTTGTTGCCATCCATGTCTGGATCGCCGATAGCGTTGTTGCCATCCATATCTAGATTGCCTATAGCGTTGTTGTCATCCATGTCTAGATCGCCGATAGCGTTGTTGCCATCCATGTCTTGATCGTCGATAGCGTTGTTGCCATCCATGTATGGATCGCCGATAATGTTGTTGCCATCCATGTCTGGATCGCCTATAGCGCTGTTGCCATCCATGTCTGGATCGCCGATAGCGTGGATCGCCGATAGCGTTGGTGTCATCCATGTCTGGATCGCCTATGGCGTTACTGCCATCCATGTCTCGATCGCCGATAGCGTTGTTGCCATCCATGTATGGATCGCCGATAGCGTTGTTGCCATCCATGTATGGATCGCCGATAGCGTTGTTGCCATCCATGTCTGGATCGCCAATAGCGTTGTTGCCATCCATGTCTGGATAGCCTATAGCGTTGTTGCCATCCATGTCTGGATAGCCGATAGCGTTGTTGCCATCCATGTCTGGATTGCGGATAGCGTTGTTGTCAGCCATGTCTGGATCGCCTTGAGCGTTGTTGCCATCCATGTCTGGATCGCCTATAGCGTTGTTGCCATCCATGTCTGGATCACCGATAGCGTTGTTGCCATCCATATCTAGATTGCCGATAGCGTTGCTGTCATCCATGTCTAGATCGCCGATAGCGTTGTTGCCACCCATGTCTGGATCGCCGATAGCGTTGTTGCCATCCATTTATGGATCGCCGATAACGTTGTTGCCATCCATGTCTGGATCGCCTATAGCGTTGTTGCCATCCATGTCTGGATCGCCGATAGCGTGGATCGCCGATAGCGTTGTTGTCATCCATGTCTGGATCGCCTATGGCGTTGCTGCCATCCATATCTGGATCGCCGATAGCGTTGTTGCCATCCATGTCTGGATCGCCTATAGCGTTGCTGCCATCCATGTCTGGAACGCCGATAGCGTTGTTGCCATCCATGTCTGGACCGCCTATAGCGTTGTTGCCATCCATGTCTAAACCGCCGATAGCGTTGTTGCCATCCATGTCTGGATCGCCATAGCGTTGTTGCCATCCATGTCTGGATTGCCTATAGCGTTGTTGCCATCCATGTCTGGATTGCCGATGGCGTTGTTGCCATCCATGCCTGGATCGCCTATAGCGTTGTTGCCATCCATGTCTGGATCGCCGATAGCGTTGCTGCCATCCATGTCTTGATAGCCTATAGCGTTGTTGCCATCCATGTCTGGATCGCCTATACCGTTGTTGCCATCCATGTCTGGATCACCGATAGCGTTGTTGCCATCCATATCTAGATTGCCTATAGCGTTGTTGTCATCCATGTCTTGATCGCCGATAGCGTTGTTGCCATCCATGTCTGAGTCGCCGATAGCGTTGTTGCCATCCATGTCTGGACCGCCTATAGCGTTGTTGCCATCCATGTCTGGACCGCCGATAGCGTTGTTGCCATCCATGTCTGGATCGCCGATAGCGTTGTTGCCATCCATGCCTGGATCGCCTATAGCGTTGTTGCCATCCATGTCTGGATCGCCGATAGCGTTGTTGCCATCCATGTCTGGATAGCCGATAGCGTTGTTGTCATACATGTCTGGATCGCCTATAGCGTTGTTGCCATCAATGTCTGGATCGCCTATAGCGTTGTTGCCATCCATGTCTGGATCGCCGATAGCGTTGTTGCCATCCATATCTAGATTGCCTATAGCGTTGTTGTCATCCATGTCTAGATCGCCGATAGCGTTGTTGCCATCCATGTCTTGATCGTCGATAGCGTTGTTGCCATCCATGTATGGATCGCCGATAATGTTGTTGCCATCCATGTCTGGATCGCCTATAGCGCTGTTGCCATCCATGTCTGGATCGCCGATAGCGTGGATCGCCGATAGCGTTGGTGTCATCCATGTCTGGATCGCCTATGGCGTTACTGCCATCCATGTCTCGATCGCCGATAGCGTTGTTGCCATCCATGTATGGATCGCCGATAGCGTTGTTGCCATCCATGTATGGATCGCCGATAGCGTTGTTGCCATCCATGTCTGGATCGCCAATAGCGTTGTTGCCATCCATGTCTGGATAGCCTATAGCGTTGTTGCCATCCATGTCTGGATAGCCGATAGCGTTGTTGCCATCCATGTCTGGATTGCGGATAGCGTTGTTGTCATCCATGTCTGGATCGCCTTGAGCGTTGTTGCCATCCATGTCTGGATCGCCTATAGCGTTGTTGCCATCCATGTCTGGATCACCGATAGCGTTGTTGCCATCCATATCTAGATTGCCGATAGCGTTGCTGTCATCCATGTCTAGATCGCCGATAGCGTTGTTGCCACCCATGTCTGGATCGCCGATAGCGTTGTTGCCATCCATTTATGGATCGCCGATAACGTTGTTGCCATCCATGTCTGGATCGCCTATAGCGTTGTTGCCATCCATGTCTGGATCGCCGATAGCGTGGATCGCCGATAGCGTTGTTGTCATCCATGTCTGGATCGCCTATGGCGTTGCTGCCATCCATATCTGGATCGCCGATAGCGTTGTTGCCATCCATGTCTGGATCGCCTATAGCGTTGCTGCCATCCATGTCTGGAACGCCGATAGCGTTGTTGCCACATGTCTGGAACGCCGATAGCGTTGTTGCCATCCATGTCTGGATCGCCGATAGCGTTGTTGCCATCAATATCTGGAACGCCAATAGCGTTGTTGCCATCCATGTCTGGATCGCCGATTGCGTTGTTGTCATCCATGTCTGGATCGCCGATAGTGTTGTTGCCATCAATATCTGGAACGCCAATAGCGTTGTTGCCATCCATGTCTGGATCGCCGATAGTGTTGTTGCCATCCATGTCTGGATCGCCGATAGTGTTGTTGCCATCCATGTCTGGATCGCCGATAGTGTTGTTGTCATCCATGTCTGGATCGCCGATAGTGTTGTTGCCATCAATATCTGGAACGCCAATAGCGTTGTTGCCATCCATGTCTGGATCGCCGATAGTGTTGTTGTCATCCATGTCTGGATCGCCGATAGTGTTGTTGCCATCAATATCTGGAACGCCAATAGCGTTGTTGCCATCCATGTCTGGAACGCCGATAGCGTTGTTGCCATCCATGTCTGGATCGCCGATAGTGTTGTTGCCATCAATATCTGGAACGCCAATAGCGTTGTTGCCATCCATGTCTGGATCGCCGATTGCGTTGTTGTCATCCATGTCTGGATCGCCGATTTTCTACTCCACTCCCGGTGACTCTGGCAACGTATTTAGTCATTTCTCTGACGCAAATTCTTCTGTTTCCCGATTTTTTCAATGTCTATGGCAATATAAATTGTTTTTTTGCATCAAAATATAAAATTAATCAATGAAATAAGAAAACATGCTCGTAACTTGGTGGTGCACTTGTTATATGAATTAAAATTGTCACATAGTAAACTTTATTGCGATTAACTCTGGCAATCGGTTCAATCAATGTGATATTTCTCAATTTTGAATTACATATCAATTAATGTATTATTGGTAGTAACTGATAATAAATTATGAATATGATTTTATTTTATATATTATATAGATACTACTGTGTATGTATTAACAGACAGAACAGAAATACATTTTATTTGACATATACATGATAGTACATAGACATACAACAATGAATTTACAAATAGTATGTCACATATTCAACACACTCTCTCTAAAACACGCACACACACTCTCTCTCACACACACACACACACACACACACACACACACACACACACACGCACATGTAAACACTCACGCACACGTATAAACGCTCGCGCACAAAAACTCGCACACAGATGTAATATTATAATTTAATTTGAAGCAATACAAATGGTTCATAGTAGAAAAAAACGGAGTATGAATCAGAAAATAAGTTATAGAATAATAAAACAAGTTTACAATTGGATTACGAAATTCCTAAAGTGTGAAATAGATTGTCTCGTCTGACAGTGGCTAATCTGATATAACTCTTTCATATGTTTCGTATTTAATAATTGTAAAAATTTAATCATATTAGGACAAAGAAGTGTCTCCTTATGTATTTTGTTCTTAGATCTGCAAAACATTTGCATTTGAGCATAAAATGTAGTTCATCCTCAATGTCATTATGGACTATTCGGGGACATATCTGACACAATCGTTCATTTCGTGGCACTCTCGTCCTAAATCGAGCTGTATTTATGCGGAGGTACATTTACATGATCAGGATTAACCATATATCTGAGAAACCACATGTATATAGTAGATGTTTTACTTTAAAAGGCCATTTTCCACCACGGACGTTGTTGTTGATTAAGACGTAGCTATATATGTTTGCAATTATCAAATTATTTAACGGATAACTTTAAACCAATATTTTAATATTTGTACGTATCTGTTTATGTAAAGTGGCACCCTACCAAGTTCACCATATATTGAAGCATTGGAGGCATTTGGTCCAACACCAAGAATAATTTTACAGAACTTGAGGTGAACTCTTTCTATTTCCTTCGACTTATAGAACCCTCAAATTTGACAAGCATAGTTTAAAATCGATCCGACAAATGAGTCAAATAATTGTAATTATTTCTAGCTGTTTGGTGTTACGAACAAGTACGTTCATTGCCTTTAGAGCTTTACATATTAAGCACTGGTTGTTTACTACAAATGAACCAGTATAATTGAACACGGCCCCTAAGTAGTTGAAATCATTTGTAATTTCTAGAAGCTCGTTATTATACAACCAACGTTCATCGCGAAAAGTAGCACCCCGTTTGCGAAACACGACTACCTTAGTTTTGGCTGTGTTGATCTCTAGTCCCCAAAGTTGACAGTATTCGTATAGTTTGTTTAAGTTTTGTTGCAATTCTACAGTAGATCTCCCAATAATGACCATGTCGTCGGCAAATAATAAGATTTTATATTTCTATACCACAATCGTTTTCATATTGTAAAAATAACTCCAGATCTTCAAGGAAGAGAGCAAACAATGCTGGAGAATTATTTTGACCTTGTCGTAGTCCAACGGAAATATGAAAAAAGTCAGAAAATGTATTACAATGTTTAACACATGATTTTACCACAGTATACATTGACCGAAACATGACGAGAATTTTGCCGTCAAGTCCCATGTTAAACAGTTTAAACCACAATGCATTGCGATAAACGGAGTCGAACGCTTTTTTAAGATCGATAAAAGCACACGATAATCTCATTTTATTATTAATAAAATGTTGAACAAAGTTATGTAAAACAAAAATGGCATCTACCGTGCTGCAACCTTTACGAAAACCAAAATGTGCGTCTGATAAAAACTTATTCTCTTCGAACCATTTTTCTACTCTGGATTTGGTCAGCGTTTTCTTCGTATTTTAAACTAAAAAGTGAGCCATTAAAACAACATTTTTATTAATAATTTATGTATGTAAAAATCTTATTTTACAATAAAAATATAGCTTTTAAATACAACATGTTTACAAGAAATATTTGATTAACTTGGTCAGCGTTTTCTGCAAAACTCGAATTAGGTCAGCTTTTTTCATATTTTGAACTGAAAAATAAGCTTTTAAAACAAACATACGGTTATAAAAAATTATGTTTGTTATTCAAATACATTTTATTTTACATGAAACATAACTTTAAATAAAAAAATGTTTACAATAAAAATATTATTGACTTGGTCAGCGTTTTCCGACTGGTCAGCGTTTTCCACGCATAATTTGGTCAGCCCACAGCTGACGTCTGCAATGAAAGTCAGCGTTTCAGAGTGGACCCATTTTCCTCTTATAATAAAAACAAAGGAAAATATTTATGAGCATTTCACTATGAAAATATTCCGAATATAGTTTCCGGGTTCCGGCTATTTTAATCATCTGGCGCTGATTATGAATTTACCATGGATCACAATACTATGTGTATCTTTCGTACATACGTGAAGATTGCAACAAAACATATCAAACAGGTACAACTGACTACTGCACTATATATGAAATTTGTTAAGATTGACATGAGGGTTCAAAGCACATACATTTTTAATTTAAAATTTTTAGGATCATTTGTCTGTGTCATTCCGGTCATTCAGTTATAACGAGTAATTTCACCAGAATTTTCAGTTATTGTGTATTAATTTGTTTGGTGTTAATACATTTATATTCGTGTTTTCTAAGACCATTTAGCATCATATTTGCTTTTTAGCTCTTCTAAGAGATTAGAGATTTCCCTAAGTTGTAAGAATTTGTATCACAATTGAAGTAAAATAAATAAGTTTAAAACTCTTCTTCTGCTTCGATACGCAGGCATGTGATGACATCAAAAGGGTTAAAAGCACTAGGCAAATTTACATTTAAAAATGATAAAATTGCCATGACCCCGGCAGCATCGGCGACGTCTGTAGACACCCAGGTTAAACTTTGTGTTAAGTTGCATTTTGCCTCCCAATCTCAATCTTTACATGGGTGGTGAGTTTTATCCCATAGGCGAGCTTTGTTGTCTTCTGACAACTCTTGTTAATTTTAAGTACATATCAAAGCACGTTGTTGAACAATTTGATACTTTTTAAGTTGATTGTTTGTTACGTGCATATCCTCGCAGTACCATGCATTGGTATGCCAACAAATAAATTCAAAACAATAAATGAAGTATTTCACAAGATAATTTCTACTTACTTGTTTGACTAATTCCACCTCCCTCTAAAAAATGTTCCAATTGATATTATTCACTGAAGTGACCATGTTAAATCAGTCAGAAAACAGTCATGTAAATAAATATATCAGTCTAAAAGTGAGGATATGATGTCATAGCAGATGGCCACTTTAACCATGTGAAAAACACATTCAATACTATTGGTTATGATTTTTATTTTTTATTTTATCAATTAAAAATAACATTTCAAAGCAATTAATTCTTTATAAACATATAGCAGGTAGGGGTTTTATTCATATGTTTTGCTAAATTGAGGACATACACATATTTCACCAGTCCTCTTTTTTACCTCACATGAGCGGAAGGCTCACAGGTAAGCTTTTGTGATCACCGGGTGTTCGTCGTCTGTCGTATGGTCCGTCGTTAACTTTTTAGCTTTTAACAACTTCTTCTCTGAAACCACCCGGCCAATTTTGATATTACTTCACAGAAATGTTCCTTGGGTGACACTCTATCAAGTTTGTTCAAGCCATCTTGATTCATCAAAAAACATGGCCGCCAAGCTTAATTAGTAAAAACTTAAAAAATCTTCTTGTCAGAAACTACTGGCTCGATTTTAAAATAATTTCAAAGAAATGTTCCTTGGGTGACCCTCTACCAAGTTTGTTCAAAACTGTAGTAATTTGGCAAAAAAAACGGCAGCCAGGCGGTGGGATTAGTTTATTATATAAGCTATAGTAAAAACTAAAAAAATCTTCTTTTTAGAAACCACCAGATTGATTTTAAAACAATTTTGCAGAAACGTTCCTTGGTTGACCCTTTAACAAGTTTGTTCAAGCTGTTGTGATTTATTAAAAAACATGATCGCCACAGTGAGGTGCTAGTTAACTATACAGGCAGCTATAGTAAAAACTTCAAAAGCCTTCTTGTCAGAATCTACTGACCTGATTTTGATGTAATTTCACTGACATTAACCGTGGGTGAACTTCTACCAAGTTCGAACTATTCTAGGCATCTGTTTAAATCAAAATTCTAACTACTTGCCCATTTTTTTTTTCTGGAATTTTGAGTGTACATGTATTATATCTACTTAAGTTGGGTGACTCAAGGTCAGTCAGGTGAGCGATATAGGGCCATCTTGACCCTCTTGTTAATGATTAAAATAGTGCAGTGAAGACATTGAGATGAAAAGTTTACATGAGTTCCAATTATTCAGAATAACCCATTTAGAATGTGAATACTTGCTTCTGACTGGCTGCGAGTTGATAGTAAAAAACAGTAAAAAAAATATACTTAGGCGAAGGGTTATCAGTACAAAACACACATTATTTTTACTTGACCTAAACAAAAATATGTCAACTTCCTCCATGTGATCGCTATTAATAAAATACGACAAAAGTAAACGTCGAGACACTTTGTAGTAAACCACAATGTAATTTTGGTGCATGTTCTGTGAAATTTTACGAGAATGACGAGAAAATATTTAACCTCAAACTAAAGTTTGTCTCAATTTAGGGGTCTTCTTTTTTATGGATGGATCTTCTGCACTGATTTCAGTGCGGAAGCCAAAAAGACCCATTTTTTTTTTTAAATCCTGTATATAATTGACAAAAACACTTACATTGTTAACATTGTTAAAAATATACTTTATTTATGTCCATAATGTAAAAATATCCACAAAACCGCACATTAAACATTTAAACTACTTTGTTTTTACACTCAATCCTACTTTCAAAGCGTATTTGACAGTTATCAAACATGTTGAAAATTAGATCACCAGTGTCACTTGTTTACTAAATCATGGGCTTGCATAATTGGATTATTCAACAGTACTCACACTGGAAGGTAAGGCATGTCGGGGCAATTAATGGATGTCGCTAATCAACAAAATCTTTTGAATGAATGTGGCATGCGACATGCATTATGACTCTTGGGAATTATTGACTCTAGTTTCTGTGTTCGGTATGGTCAACTTTTAGTCATTCAAAAAGGGGAGAATACTCTGAAATGTTTGTTTTGAAGGAATTTCCAGGAAATTGAGAAAAAAACAATAACTGACAATAGTTGACAATAAAATGGATGAGGAAATCCAATAAAAGTAAAACAATCGAAACCATCAATAGTCCATGAAACTATCGCAGTAGTTATTGGTATTTAATACTGCCTGACTACAACTGTCACAATGCATCAGTAGTTACTGGTATTTAATGCTGCCTGAATACAACTGTCACAATTCATCAGTAGTTACTGGTATTTAATACTGCCTGACTACAACTGTCACAGTGCATCAGTAGTTACTGGTATTTAATACTGCCTGACTACAACAGTCACAGTGCATCAATAGTTACTGGTAATTAATACTGCCTGACTACAACTGTCACAATGCATCAGTAGTTACTGGTATTTAATACTGCCTGACTACAACTGTCACAATGCATCAGTAGTTACTGGTAATTAATACTGCCTGACTACAACTGTCACAATGCATCAGTAGTTACTGGTATTTAATGCTGCCTGACTACAACTGTCACGATGCATCAGTAGTTACTGGTAATTAATGCTGCCTGACTACAACTGTCACAATGCATCAGTAGCTACTGGTATTTAATACTGCCTGACTACAACTGTCACAATTCATCAATAGCTACTGGTAATTAATACTGCCTGACTACAACTGTCACAATGCATCAGTAGTTACTGGTATTTAATACTGCCTGACTACAACTGTCACAATGCATCAGTAGTTACTGGTATTTAATACTGCCTGACTACAACTGTCACAATGCATCAGTAGTTACTGGTATTTAATACTGCCTGACTACAACTGTCACAATGCATCAATAGTTACTGGTAATTAATACTGCCTGGCTGCAACTGTCACAATGCATCAATAGTTACTGGTAATTAATACTGCCTGACTACAACTGTCACAATGCATCAATAGTTACTGGTAATTAATACTGCCTGACTAAAACTGTCACAATGCATCAGTAGTTACTGGTATTTAATACTGCCTGGCTACAACTGTCACAATGCATCAATAGTTACTGGTAATTAATACTGCCTGACTACAGCTGTCACAATGCATCAATAGTTACTGGTAATTAATACTGCCTGGCTGCAGCTGTCACAATGCATCAGTAGTTACTGGTATTTAATACTGCCTGGCTGCAGCTGTCACAATGCATCAGTATCTACTGGTATTTAATACTGCCTGGCTGCAACTGTCACAATGCATCAATAGTTACTGGTAATTAATACTGCCTGACTACAACTGTCACAATGCATCAGTAGTTATTGGTATTTAATACTGCCTGACTACAACTGTCACAATGCATCAATAGTTTGATCTATCATTACACTGCTGTATAACAAAGAAGAAATTTAAAAATTAGTAAAGATGTTAAAGTATATGCCCAAAAATTACTAATTATCAGTTTGAAAATTAAAAAAAAAAAAAATGTTTATAACACTGGTCATATTTAATGGACATGAATGTTGTGTAACATTTACCATTTAATCATGTACAAACTAAGACTTTTAAAAAAAAAGAGAAATTGGACTATGTTTCAGAAAATTTCATGCTTATTTTAAATTTTTCATATTACAGATCTTGGACAAAGGTAAGAGTTGCTAAAGGCAAGATGCAGATTTTGTTGTGATGCAGCAAACCACAGAAACCGTATAGAAAATAAAATATGGAACAAGTTATTAAGAAGTACCAACAATTTCATGTGCAGTAGGCAAAGATGCAGATTTTCTCCATAAAACAGGTACTGGTTTTTAGCTCTACTGGTCAAAGGCCAGAAGTGCTTATGCGATGGCGCGTTGTCTGTCGTCCGACGTCTGTCGACTGTTAGCAGCACTTTCTCTGAAACTACTAGGCCAATTAAACTGAAATTTCACATGGGTGTTTCTATTGCATAGGAGACTATACAGAAGATTTTTTTTTTCGATCTGAATTCAATATGGCCACTGTTACTAAAAATAGTCCAAAACTTAAAAAATCTTCTTCTCATGAACGGCCTAACAGATTTTCAAAATGTTTATGTAGTAATGATGACCAACTATAGTTTTGTTAGATTTGTTCAAATGGTTTCCCAACAGTTAAATATGACCCCGCCTCGAGGGTTCAATTAGGGGATACATGTCGTAATAATATTTTTTTTTTTTTTTTTTTTAAAATGGAAATGATTTTGCCTATATCTTCACAGAAGCATTGTTCAGTGAAGGAGGTTTAGATTTGTAAAAATGACTTAGTTTCACTGTCTTAAGGGGTCAGGAGGGGCCCCAAAAGGGTAAAAATTAGGAATTACTAAATTCGTTTTCTTAAGAACCGTTACGTCAGATTTGTTCATATTTTGCATAAATTATTTCTATGTGTAGGGGTTTGATTGCAGATAAGAATTTAGGGGCTTAAATTTATAGGGGCCCTGTAAGGGGACTTATAATTTTACATAGGGATACTATGGGAAAACAGAAAATTCTGGTTTTTTTTCATTTATTCTTAAACCACTAGGCCAATAAGACTGAAACTTCACATGGATGTTTCTATTGCATAGGAGACTATACAAAAGATTTATTTTTTCTATCTAAAATTCAAGATGGCCACTGCTACTAAAAATAGTCCAAATCTTAAAGTCTTCATCTCATGAACGGTCCAACAGATTTTATAAATGTTTTTATGTAGTAATGATGACCAACTATAGTTTTGTTAGATTTGTTCAAATGGTGTCCCAACAGTTAAAAATGACCCCGCCCCGATGTTTCTATTGCATAGTAGAATTTCAAAAAGTGCTATGGCCACTATGAGTCAGTAGAGCGTCCTCAGGCCCTCTTGGGCCTCTTGTTATATAAAAAAAATAAAATTAACTTTAAACAGTATCAATATCCATTGTATCATGTGTTCATGTCTGCACCTGTTTTATATAAATGCAAGTAATAAGTGGATTCCATCTCGTGTTCAATGCATTTTATAAGCTTGTCTTTTTGAAAAACAAAACAACAAAAAGCCATTGTCATTGTAGTCATCCGCCAGTTAAACTTTTATGTTTAGCTCAGCTTTTATCTCTTTCAGAACAAACTACTCGTGTTATGGTGAAACTTCATAAACACATTTGTATCATATGTTATAGAAATAATGTATATTATATGTGACTAGTGTATGTTTGTCAATTTTATGAATGCTTTATTATAATCCCTTCTGGACTTGTACTCTTTTCAGGGCACTGGCCACATTGGTACTTCCAGGAACGGTGACAACTGGTGATGTCATGTACTTAGTTTGCCCAAACAGTTTACCTGAACAGTTTACCTGAATGTCAGTCCTGTTCACAGGTATCTTTGGTAAGTAGTGTCTTTTGACATTTGGCACATTTCATGCCTTGACAATGTCTGCGGTTTTGTTTGTCATGTTTAGAGATCTTTGCCAGGCTTACTATGTCTGAGTGTCATTATAAAGAAAGCTCAAAACTTGTAATAACCACTTTCAACTCCCCTTACGTGGCCAACAATCAAACAGTTTGAATATCAAAAAATCAAATGATTTAAATACCGTAATGCTTTACATGCTACTATGTCATCTAATATTAAAATAAATACAAATTTTGTCCACACTGATACAGTTTCTATAGATAAGCAGGACTGGAAAATTTCACTCGTCCACTCGTCCGTTCATAAGATTTAAAAAAACTGACCATAATATTTCTTGGATTTTAAACATTTAATTAAAAGTGTTGGAAAGGGCGGATGAGTAGCTTTTATCAGAAATTTCAAGCCCTGATAAGAAATATTCAGGAGTCACCTACTTACCATGACAGATGGAATAATTGTGAGAGTGTATTTGATTGTATATTAGGTGTTCCTGCATGCATGCAAATTTTGGCCTCAAAAATGGTGTCAAAGTGTTTGTTTATTATGCCCCCGCCATTTTCATTGGGGGGGCATATAGTATCACCGCTGTCCGTACTTGTGTAAATACGAAAATGGTTTCTGACTGATATCTTTAGTTTTAATGAACAGATTGAACCAAATTTGGTGTGTGACTTCACATTCAGATAATACAGTTCAAGTTTGTATTTTGTTCTGGTCTGATGATTTTGATGGAGCTATGCCCCTTTTTGGACTTATATTATTGACAAATATCTCTTGAAGGATTAGATGGATTTGATTCATATTTGGTAGAAAGATGTATAGTGATAAACTACAGCTCAAGTTCAATTTATGTCAAAATCCCTGCATATTACAGGGCTCGAATTTAAGCACTCGCCACTCGCAAAATGCAAGCTGTATTTTGAAAATGCGAGTTGAAATTAGTTAAACTGGCATTTTTTTGCGAGTGGATATCAAGTTGAGAAAATTACTGATTGTATTCATTTTATTGCTTTTTGAAAATAAACAAGTATAATCCTGGTAAAAATAACGGATTATTGTCAATTTTACCGAATTACCCCCAAGCAGCATGATTGTCATTGACATGTATTAAATATTTATTTATGTGTAGACTGCGTCCAATTGTTTTTAATATCGAGTTCATTCTGCAAAAAGGAAGTAAAGTTAAAACCCATCAACAACATAATGAGTAGACTGCGTCTAGTTTGATCAATCGCGCATAACTCTATAAAATAAAAGTAAAGTTGAAACCTGTCAACTTTATTATTTACATATTTTGTCAGCTGTTAATCTTGACAAAAATGGTGTGTCATTTGTAGAAACCACGCCATCGACAGATCATCCATAATAATTAAACTATATTACTGTGATATCAGAACATTTACACATGTTAAACAATCGTCCTTGGTTAGATCTAGATCTTATTTTAAAACGAAAGGCCATTGGCTATATTAATTCTATAAATAGAAATGTGTGTATGTCCAAATCTCAGTCTCTGTACACTTGTTATTGTTGAATCCATGATTCATATTTTGGTTTAGTAAAAAGTGTTTATTAATGATATATCATTGTATGCATTTATTTATGGTAGTATAATAAATAACAAGACAATTTTATTTTTTAAAATATTTTGTTTTGTAAAGTACTGCTTTGAATTGTACCTTAACATATATAATATCCTTGATACCATTGTCTATGAATAAAAAAAGCTAATAATGCATATAAAATAACACACAGGCTTTGAAACAATTAATTTTGGGTTTATTTAGACATTAAGACTACATGTTTCTGCGAAAATTGGTTTGGCTAGTTGGTTTCAAATTTGGCCAGTTGAAATTTTAGGCACTGGCCAAAATTGCCAGTGCACAAAAAAGTTAAATTCTAGCCCTGATATTAGTTAGGTGTTCTGGGCTCTGATTAGCTGATAGTTTCTGACCTCTAAAGTCTTTATTTATGGACCGATTTTGATGATAATTTATATTTGGCTGTATATCAACAAGACCCATGTACAGTATGACAATGGATGGAATTGGCGCACATTAATTAGGTAATCTGGACTCTGATTGGGTGACGATTTCCGAACACTAAAGTCTTTATTGATGGACCGATTTTGATGAAACTTGACATTTGGCTTTATTGATATCTACAATGTAGTTACAAAGCAGGGGCACCTGTGTCCTATGGACACATTTCTAGTATATTTTTGGGTTCAAGTTGTAAGAATATTCTTAAGAATGGTTGATGAATACCACTCCATGTCTCACTGAACTGCTGGCTTTTAACTCCATGCAGAGTTATTGCTCTGTTCTTTAAAATTAAAGGTTGCTATCTTACATTTCTATGAACACTTGGGAATATATGTCAAAGCAACGTTTTGAAGGTATTAGTCACGTTTTGTGATACTTTTAATTTGTCGTGTGTAAACATTTACAACATTTTAGAGAGTGGTTGTAGAAAATTTCATACTGTTAGTTTAGTCTAAGAGTTAATAGGGAGCGTCACATCAGTTGATAGGTATCCACATTATCATTGAGTAAACAATATAGTAAACGACTGTTTTTTTCTACTTGTTGCAGGTCATGGTCCAGAGAAGGATTTATACACAGAGACATGATTTGGCAGTGATGTTGCCACTTGAGATGTATATACTTGCTGGTACAGGCACCATATAACAGACAATTTGTTCAGGCACCACATGGCAGACAATAGGTACAGGCACCACATTTTAACAGACAATAGGTACAGGCACAACATTGTAACAGACAATAGGTATAGCATAACATATCATACATTTCTTTAAACAAATTCTTCTCTGGAACAACTTGACAGGTTTTCACTAAATTTGGTATGAATCATTGGTACATGAAACTTATTTTTTTATAAGTATATTGTTTTTTTTTGAAATTTCAAAAATCTTCATTGGAACTACAACAAAGTTTTTATATCTAATGATATTCTTCCAGGTTTTCTTCTGTCCTTAGGGTGAAAATCTGACCCACCCCGGGGTCTTATCAGTTTAAACGGTCATAAATTTTCTTCCCATAGACTGTCCAGCCAAATTTGTATTTATTTGGTAAAATAGGTGTTTCAAGTTTGTTCAAATGGAGGGTCCATATTGAGGACCAGCACAGGACTTTGATTTTTAGCTCTACTGGCCAAAGCCCAGCAGGGCTTATGTCTTGGTAAATTGTCTTTCGTCATCTGTCTGTTCTTCCTCCTTCAAATAACCTTTTTCTTGTAGACACGATAGCACCTTCATTGAATTCTAACCGAACTTGCACAGCAGTTATGTAACCACAAGATCATGGACAAGTTATTGAACCAGCGTGATTCAACCACAAATAGGGATTATAAACAGATTTTAAGCGAAACTTGACTTTCTCTTAAAGTTCAAGGCCTAGTCTTTAGATGTTTTGTGTGTAGCATTGCATGGTGTTCTCCTAAAACATTTGTTGAAGAGGAACTTACAAAAAAGCTTTGCCTCTGAAATGTTTATTTGTCCATTTGTTGCAAGTAGAAAGATTCTTGTTAAAATACGAATAATATAAAAATTATTTATAAAGATTTTTCCAGGACTGGACGACAACTTTGAGTCATGTCCTGAATAGTTATTAAATTGGTTGTTAAAAATAATGTGGTTGTTTTATAGCATAAATGTCTGTATATAGCAATTACTAAAAGAGGGGTAATAAATTCTGTTGATTTTGCTATTATATTACTATTTAAAGTATAAGTTTTAAAAGATAATTTATCATAAAAAGATGAATGATAAAATTATAATCAATGATTAATATAATAATCATGAATTGAACATCATTTTCAAGTAGGTGTTTACCTGAATATAAAGTCAGATTTTTGGTACAGACACACACTCTATAGTGCCAACCCGTGGGCAAGCCCCCGGGACTACTTGGCAGAGGGACTAAAAACATTAGTCACAAACACACAGGTACAGAGAAGAGCTGTTTACTGCTTCGTTAACAAGCAATACCATATTTAGCTAGATTCTTTTGACGCTAGCTGTAAGAAGTCTGCTTGAGATTTTCAGTGTCAAAGTGTACTTGAAACCTCCGAGAAGCTTAATTGCATATGAGGGAGAGTACATTGTGACAAAGATTCTTTCTAGCTATTGGCTTTGGGAAGAATTTGTGTTTGAAACTTATAGGAATAGCTCTTGTGCTGGAACTGGGGATTGTCTCATGCACATTAGTTTAGTTTGATGTTTTTAATTTGAAAACTTGACCTTGTTTCATGCACATTAGTTTAGTTTGAAGACCTAGGTTTGAAACAATCTTCATACATATAGGCGTATTTTTATGCTTGGACTGAGCAGTATTTCAGACATGCAGTTTTAGTTTAGGTTTAAGTCTCAAACATGCTGTCCAGACATGTTGTCTGAACAGCGGGTCTGATCATTTAAAAAAATGTTGAGCAACAGTTAGTTCAACACTACAGGGTTTGAAACATTATACTGTATATAGTTGATTGGTATGATCATTTGTCTGTAAGATTTCTAAATATTAAATCATTTTATTTATTTTTTTTGTTTGAAGTTAACTTATCATGAGGCAAGAAACCTGAGGAAAATTTATATATAATATAGTTTGAACAAAATTGTTTAACATAGTTTCAAGCTAGGCTGTTTCACAGCTTTATTCAGTGATGACACAGTTGCCTTATTGAAGATCTCGTTTTTAGTTCAAGATACTCACGCAACATCTTGACAGGTTGCCGCGCATTGCAAAATGCTATGAGATCCTAAGTACAGTAATAAAATGCATTAATCATTTCCATGATGTGATTGCCATTGTAATTGTCAGATCTTCAAAATGAGTTATTTTTATTTCTATTTCAGGCTTTGGTGTGCAGACATATTTCTGTCAGCTTGGAGCTGCTTATATAGAAAGGACAAGAAGAGACCTGCTGTATGACTTGTTTAAAGAGATTTTGTCCTGATGAAACGCAGTTGAAGTAAAGTAATGAATTGTCAGGTATGTCTATTTTTTTAATACCAGACATAGATTAAAAGTCATTTACAGGGTACAGACATTTCATCCTACAGCCCTTCCATGTGCTATTCTACTCCTGACAATGTTCCAGCTGACACAGCAAATTTCTGGCTGCAGGGAAAAGGCAAATGTTGTGTACCTGATAGTAATTTTGATGTTTAAATGTGCTGATCTCAATCATTATGTATTGCCATTTGTATATTTAAAAAGAAACTTATTTATTGTCTAATGTACTTACTGCTATGTTCTTTACAATTTACTACTTTGATCATAATAAAAAATTGTATACATATATTATTTTGAAAAAACAACAGATAAAAATTACCGTTTTTCCAAAACGTGTGCATGTTCGGCGATATATCTAATTCTGACGATGTGCTGAAAATATGTCACACTGGTAAACTATCTTTATATTTCTGTTATATCGAGTGAAATAAAAAGACTGCAGCTGTATAATTTTGTTATTATTTCCATTGTTATAGGTTCAATTGAGTAAATTCATGGTTATTTGAAATTAATTTATATTAAATCTGTAGGAATCTGTCGGAAACGGCAATATATTGTCAAGTTTCAAGACCTCATTTAAGTAAGAAATTTTAGAAAATTCCTTGATTTAAGGCATTTTCATTTTTTTCCTGATTAAATATGCAAAGAACAATTCATAATGATCTCAGTTAGAACATTTAAAAATCAAAGTCAATTATTTTACACACCGCGTTTAAATTTTCCTTTTTGCAGGAAAGTGGTCAGAAAGCCGGAACATGACCAGGTTTTAATATCAATACCAATTTGTACATTCCCATAATGCACTGTTTAGATAAACAATGGCGACCTCCATGTAGTGAATGCCGTGAACACGTCATGAACGTGATGTTTCAATATGGCAGTGCCCAGAGTCAATTTCTTAACTTGCCCTCATATAGGGTTCAGTCGCTCAAAGACATGGGGTATTCTGCATGCTAATCAATTTTCAAGTGCCCCAATGTCATTTTGCTTCAAACAAAATGGCAATCCATAACATCATAATATTGACGTCATTTTGATATGCGTATAATTGGCGCAAATTTTTTATAGGATGCAAACAAGAATACGATACAACACACATTGATATGTCTTATTTAAAAATAGAACCCGTTTTTGCAATGCTATGCTTGTTTGAATAGTAGAGAGTAGAGGTAGAAAAAAAGCAATAACTGCCCTGGCTACATAAATAGATGCTTTCATAGTTACCATAATATTGGAAAATTATCAAAATTTTGCAAAATAATTGGCCAAACCATAATTTAATAATGGAAATGTAATACTATTTCTTATGTAGACAGCACACAATTGAAGACAGTTGAACCATTGCACCTTAGTGATCTAACTTTGTTTCCATTCAGTTGTTGGCATTATGTCCCTGATTCGTTAGGTACTTTCACATAATAAATCAGTTATATACTAGTATGTAGATTATTTTAAATTTTTGACTACTGCCTGTGACTAAGTGTTAACATCAATCTTGAAATATGTACTTGTACATAATTTTTGTCACACGGTTTACAATCGTTGATCTGAACAATAAAAGTAGTTTGTTCAAAATAGAAAATGTAAACAAAGCAAATGATGTAGTTTCTAAAAACTGACGCATAAAATTATAATAAGGTGGTAATATATAGTTGTATACTTTGAATTCCCTGATGCGTAAGTTATTTAATTATGTGCGTGTTGGTAATGTTTATTTACACCATCACATTGAGTATTAAATGTCAATATACTCCCATATCTTTACTCCATAGATACACGTTTTCCTGCACCAATCACAGGCCTTTGAAAACAGTGCAGGAAGAGTTCAGATTGCTAGTAATGAGCAATCTGAACATTCCTGCACTGTTTTCCACTCTGTCAGTTAATATAAACATAGTTCACCCAATAATTCAAAAGAGGTGTCCTAAGGCGTCTTTATTAGAGGTGTCCAAAGCCTTCTATATTAGAGTGTCCAAAGGCATCTATATGAAGTAAAGGGTTAATTAAGCAGTTTCTTGTCTGAGTTGACTGTGGTTTAATAATGTTTCACTGGCAATCATTTTTAGAGATTTGTTAAATGGCTGTTTTAGCAGTGATGTATACATGGAAACAATAAAAATTTTCTTAAATATATTCTTGTATCTATCATTTTGTATTTAATCTTATTTCCTGAATATGTTGCAGATACACAGTGTCAACTGAAACATGAATGCCCAGGGGCCAGGAAGTAAATAATGGCACTCTGAAGTATTTCTACAGAAGATTGTCAGTATGGCGTGTGAGCAGTTTTAGAAGCACACTTTACAGGTATTATAAAGACAAATTTGAATAGAGAGATGAGGAAAAGTTTCTAAGTGAAAACAATCTGATAGAAACTTAGTACAAGTGTAATTGACTTTGTACTTGTAGATGATATCTACTTTCTGTGTAAGACAATTTAAAACAAAACAACAAAGAACCTTTTACTCTGACATGAATTGAACTGTTTTGAAATAACTTAAAACATACAACTCTGAACACTTGTATGCACAATTTTTTACCAGGTCAGTTTGCTCAGTCAGTAGCTTGTATGACCATCAATCCAGTGGTCGTGAATTCAAATTTCCGCTTGACCGCAGTCTACGCGATGATTGCTATACAACATTGTGTCTCATTGTGATTCATCTCTCACTACTGATTCAAGTGGGAAAGTTATCAGTTAATTGCAGAGATGGGTGTGCTCGAGTACTGTTTACCTTTCAGGATCCCAGGAAAGAGAAGTTAGGTAAACGGATTGTCTGCTAGCCCTTGATGTCATTAAATGTCACTAACTAATCAATAATTGAGCAAATGTATAACTTTGACAATGGATTCCGCCACCTGAAGACTGGAGACAACCTACGAGTTGTATGGTCAGCTCACTAGTGTCTGTTTGTCGCAGTAGTAACATGGCTGATTTTACATTGGCAAATTTTTCATTTATTACAGGGCAATTACTTGAAACAAGTTGTTAAAACTTCAGTGAACACATTAATGTAGGAATATTATTAAATATTTAATTTAAAAGTGAAAAAATATGCCTTAATATTTATACAATGTTAGAATGGGAGTGAGAGGGGCAATGCCACTGATAAAATCAGTAAGAGTATTTTTTTATGCTCCTCCAAAGGGGGGAAGCATATAGTCGTCGCTTTGTCCGTCCGTCCGTGCTTCACCAAATTCTTGTCCGGGCTATTTCTCTACAACCTCTGGATGGAATTTTATGAAACTTGTTAGGATGCATCACTTCCAAGACTTGTGGAGATGTGCATAATATCTTTTTGTTCCATTTCGATGACTTTTCACAGAGTTATGGCCTTTGATTCTGTCTGTGACCAAATTCTTGTCCCTGTTATTTGTCTGTAACCCAATGTTGGAATTTTATAAAACTTGCTAGGATGCATCACTACCAAGTGGACATGCGCATAATATCTTTGTGTTCCTGTTCGATGTTTTTTCACAGAGTTATTGCCCTTTCATTGAGTCTGTGACCAAATTCTTGTCCGCACTATTTCTCTATAACCTCAGGTTGGAATTTTATGAAACCTGCTAGGAAGCATTATTACCAAGTGCAGATGCTCATATTGTCTTTATGTTTCGGTTCGATGCTTTTTTCACGGAGTTATGGCCCTTTGATTTTGTCTGTGACCAAATTCTTGTCCGCGCTATTTCTCTACAACCCCATGTTGGAATTTTATGAAACTTGCTAGGATACATCATTACCAAGTGGAGATGCGTATATTGTTTTTGTGTTCTGGTTCAATGATTTTCACGGAGTTATGGCCCTTTCATTGAGTCTGTGACCAAATTATTGTCCGTGCTATTTCTTTACGACCTCACGTTGGAATTTTATGGAATTTGCTATGTTTGTGTTTCAGTTCGATGAATTTTCACAGAGTTGTGGCCCTTTCATTCTGTCTGTGACTAAACTGTTCTCCGCTCTATTTCTCTACAACCTCTGGTTGGAATTTTATGAAACTTGCTAGGATGCATGATAACCAAGTGGAGATGTGCATATTGTCTTCAAGACACTATTTCGCTACAACCTCTGGTTTTAATTTTGTAAAACTAGCTAGGATATGCACATATTGTCATTTTGTTCCGGTTCAATGATTTGCGAATGAGTTCTGTCAAGTGCAGAGCCACATATTGTTCCTGCTATGTAGTTTGGTGTTTTTCAACCAAGTAGCCATCAGTACTAAGGGAATATGGTACAGAGTCAAACACTCACTTGGGGAGCATCCATCGGTTCCACAGATATTTTCTTGTTAAACACTGTAAAGTTGAAGTACAAAAATTACTGTATTTGTTAAAAACTGCAGAATTCTTAAAATTTGTAAAAATATTATTGCATTGTTTCTAGTATATGATGGATCTAGAGGTTGTGAGTTTGAATCCGTGTCTGGCCACAGTTTCAGTGATGATTGATATACAACATTGCGTCTCACTGTCATTTGTCTCTCACCGCTGATTCAAGTGGGAAAATTATTAGTTACTTGCAGAGATGGTAGTGCTCAAGAACTGGTTAACCTTCCATGATCCCAGGAGAGAGCTGTTATGTTTAATGATCATGTGCTAGCCTACAATAACGATGCTAAATATTCAATCCAATAATCCTTTGGATGTTTTATTTTGGAAACAGGATTTATAAATAGAAAGTAATTTTTTCATACCACAACTTTAAAATTTCCATTGAAAATGCATTATATACTAATAAAATAATAATTCATATATTTCACGTTTAGATATTGGTGCACAGTATTACCGGTATACTTACATGCTGCAATACAGAATCACTATTATGATAGACTGACATTCCAATACGCTTGGTGAATTCCATAAACTGTTTAGAATAATCCGTCAATGGCAATATTTAAACTGAATGATGTCAGTTATTTTAGATCATTTAATGGAGTTTCCGAGTTCAATCCAGGCTATAGCATAGTGCCAGCTGGTCTTCTGTTCAAAATATTTTACTGATTTGACTTGAGGCAAATTTGGTAACCAGCCAGTCATCCATGTGCGTAAGACTGTCACATTAATTTTTACATGTTTCGCTAATTCATTTCCAACAACAACAAACATGTTGGAGATCAACAAAGAAGATGAAAATATAAAAAGCGTGAAGAGTGAAGCTTTGGATTGGACACATTTGGGTCAGGCTCAGAAGATAATTAACAAATAGATATTAGCAAATGTAGATGCATGTAGATTTTGTCAGAGAACTGAAATGTGCAGGTGGCTAAACAAATTTACAAAGGCATCATCCACAATTCTCCGTCAGCAGTACTCAGGGTGCATAAAATTTGATTTGAGATTGGTCAGTGTAAAACTATGTTTTGTTTAAGGTTTATGGTTGTATACTTCAAAGTTTAAATAGAAGGAATCTGATAAAAAAAGAATTCAAATAGAATCTATCTGTAGATGTTGTTTTTTTTATCTTTCAAAGCAACTATATAGATAGATTGAATGGATTCATTTGAATGGTTTTTGTTGATTTGTTGTTGCTGATATGACAGTTAATGCTTATGTTTTATTGACCAAAGTTAGAAAATAGATTCATATGTAACTTTATGTCATCGAGGATAATCAGGTGACCGTTAAGGCCCATGGGCCTCTTTTTGTATATATCAGATAGTCCATACTTGATAGATCTGCAGCACCGTGTATTTTATTGGAGACAAACCTGTAAAAATACTGTTATTATGTTTGGCTTTTTTTTTCCAAAATAAACTGTACAGATGGTGGTTTCTTGTTTCAGATTTAAAGGAACAGTCTGGAATAACACATACCAACCAGAAACATCACTCACTTGTTACAAGAAAACTATCAGAAGTAACCCATATGCAGAGCAGATACAACACATTTTCAAATTCTACACCAGTTAGTCTGGAATTCTCCAAGAGATGAATTTATGTGATATCATGGATTGTCAGTTAAGTCTAGTGTGGAATAGGATATTGAAGAGGAACTACTAGCAGTTTCATAGATATTAACATGGACAAAAAGGTTGAAGAAGAGTACTCTGACAATATTCTGTGTAGTTGCTAAACAATACACGTGACTAGAGAGACCTTACACAACATTGGGATTGAATTTTGACCCAAAACAAATAGGAATGAACAATCTAAAAAATCACTTGTAAAGGTTAATGGTGTTGTCTGAAATTTGCTGAACTTCTTTGTTAGGTATGTACATTTAAATTGAAATAATTGTAGTGTAATTGTAATGGTATTATTATTGTAATTTTAGTATTATTGTATTTGTAGTATTCAATATTTTAAGATATGTACCATTTAAAGAAAAAAAGAAAAAAGAAAAAAGAAAAAGAAAAAAAATTAAAAAAAAGAGAAAATTAGAGAAAAAAAATGAGAAAAGAGAGGAAAAAATGAAAGAGAAAAAAAATAGAAAAAAATATACAAATGTATGGTACAATAGATTTTTATTACATTATAGTTTTTATGTCATAAGCATTACATTATCTATGAGAGCAGAACAAGATTATCATTATGATGTAAAACAAGTTCTTCACATACTTGTTAATAAACTCACCAGCTGTGATGATGATTGAACTATTGCACAATTTAGTGTACAAGATGTTCAGAAGAAGTATTTACTCACATATTTTTTTTTGTTTTTTTTATCCTTTTTGATTTAGTGACTTGCTCTCAAAGATTATGTATGTTTTATATATGTTGTAACTTGAAGTAGATTTGTATTAGTTAATTATCTTTATATTTCATTACAGAATTTTTTAGTGGTAAATGAAACAAAAGATTGCGTAAAATGTTAATTTTCTAAAATAGCAAATATATTTTTGTTTCACTGTCTACTGCCGACATTAAAATTTAGTATGTGTAATAATGACTATTATTACGTGAATTTAATTCTTTTTTTTAAAAGTCGTGATATTATAAAAGTTTATGTTGATGTATTGTCCAATATCTAAGGAAATATTACAGATTTGCTTTTAGGTGTGAAATTTCTAGACAGACTTTAAAAGGTACTTTTAAGGGTTTTTTTATAGCCTCATGTGCTGTTTTAAGATCACCAGAAGTTAAGGGTTCGAGCCCAGCTTGGTCCAAACAATTGATGTGATAACTTTACTTACAGGTTGTGGGTACAAGCCCAGTTTGGTCCAAAAAATATGTGTGAAACTTTCTGTCAAGACAGGGGATAAAGAACTTAATAGTTTTTTGAAGTTGTAGATAATGAGTAAACAATCTACATAATGTGATATGAAACTGGGTTTGGAGGGAGGTCAGGAACACCTGTTGGTCTTGTAATCTACCAGTGTTGCATAAAAACTTATTTCACTTTTTTTAACCAGGTTTTCTGGGAGGGTGGATGGGCTAGCGTGTGTTTACATTTTTATTTTGACTCAATAACATCTGATAACATTATTTTCATTACAGCTGCCTGTTTAATTTATTCAATTATTTACTTCTGTGAACTAACACCTATATGTTGTTCTATCCAAAAAGATATTTCATCTTCTTTCAGAAATATAATCTCGTGACTAACCAAATATAGAAATACTTCTTATGATAAGAACAGCCTCCCAATTGTTAGAAGGTTGTTTTTGTGAGGCTGGTCAGTGGAGTGACCCTACCTGTAAGTTTATTATGTGTGCTCAGTGTTTTTAACAACTGTATGTGTGTCATTTTTGTTACGTGCATTTTTGGTAATGTTCTCGTCGTGTATTCTGTGTAATAATGCCTGTACTTTTGTAGAGTTACATTTTGAGAATCTCATGTCTTTGCGTGACTATTCATTGTTAAAAAAAATAACATTGTCTTCTTAATTATATGTTTTCTTTATTTTTGTTTATAAGTGCATTTTAGTAATAGTTGCTTATTGTTTGTATACATAGCTGTTTGTATGTTTATTTTGGTTAGTTTTAAATTGACCCTTGTTATTTTCATGTATTAATCTATCTGTTGAGAAGTGGATGTTATTTTGTTCATTATAGATCGGATCTGAGGTTGTATTTTCCAAATTATGTAATACTAATATGTCTTTATTTATAATCAAACTTTCCAAAATTTGTTTAAATCTATTTATTTTTCATTACAACAAGTTCTTACAGTTTATACAAATTTCTATGTCCTGGATTGTTACAAGTTGTTACAGTTTATCAATTCTATTCAATTTTTTAGTTGATATGCTATGCAAATCTCTCTCTATGTCCTCCCAGATATGTGTGTAAATGTAGATTATGTGTCTTGCTCAAAGGTGTTAAACAGCTGTGATTGATAGTATAAACCTCTGATCGCTACACAAGATTAACATTGGCTTCTCAAATATATTTATTTGGCTTGTGTTTGTGTTTATGTATTATGTTTTTCACATCAGTTTTTTCATTTTTTTTTTAATTTCATGTAGTCATATATTGTTTGCCATAATATTTATCAAAGTTTAAAACCAGCTCGTTTACATCTAATAAATTTTTCTGTATTTATATTATTATACAATGCAAATTCCATAATAACATGTTTTTTCTTGGCTCCCATTTTTTATGATGGGAGAGGGGGAGGGATGGGGGAATGACAACCATACAATATATTGTTGCCCTGCTTGGATTTAATCATTGCTCAACTTCTACTTGCTTAGAACAAACTGTTTAAAACCTTACATAATGATGGTTTAAAGGACAGTTTATTTGATTGATTCGTGACAGCATTAATTATAAACCGTTTGTAATAACCAGAATGATTCACTAAATGCTGACACGTCCAAACACAGAAGCCATTTCCAAACTTTATCATAAGCTAGTTTTTACGTAGACACCGTTTTTTAACATCTGGGTTACGTGGCAGAGCTGTCTCTTTTTAGTTTTATCAAAACACGAATGTCTTGAATATGAATAATTCTTTTTCTTTTTTATAAATTTTATACATATCTAAGTGAATCTCATAATCTGTTGTATGCAAATATACGTTAAATTACATTACAATGCAAACAATACCATTTAGTGGAGTTGGATTTTTCAAGGTAAATTATCTCTACAACAGGGTTCATGTATATCACGGTTTCACATAGTGGACCCCGAAATCCTTATTATAATTGGACTTGAGTGTATATAAACATATGAGATTTTCTACATGACTGTAGGATGATTTTGTAGTTGATGTACATGTAGTAACATGTTATTAAGTGTTTGTCAAGTATAATAGGTGTTTTACACCTATTTATAGCACTTAAAAAAATTTTTTTATACCCCTGAAATATTGTTTTGTAACTTGTCATGCATAGATGGATTTTGTAGATACCTGCTACAAATGATCAACATAACATGACGACGTGTCGTGAGTAAGACCCTCACCCGTACTTCAAAGGTTAAGGTCACAATTCAAATTTGTTTGACAATACTTTGAGTTTGTGTGAGATTTTGTTTCAGGCCTGAAACTTTGTCATGTATAGATGAATTATAATGATACTCGCTACAAATGATCAACATTACATGATGATGTGTTGCGCGTAAGATCCACGACCGTACCTCAAAGGTCAAGGTCACAATTTGAGTTTGTTTGATAACACTTTGATTTTGTGTGAGATTTTGTGTCAGGCCTGTAACATTGTCATGCAGAGATGAATTTTAATGATACTTGCTACAAATGATCAACATAAAATTACGACATGTTGCGACTAAGATCCACACCCGTATCTCAGATGTCAAGGTCACAATTTGAGTTTGTTACAGCGTGTCACGTGTAAGACCCACATGCATACCTCAAAGGTCAAGGTCACACTTTGAGTTTGTTTGACAACACTTTCTGTCTTGTCCGGTCTGTAACTTTGTCATCTATGGATGAATTTTAAAAACACTTGGATCAGTTGATCAACATGACATAATTAAGTGTCGCATGTAAAACCCAGAACCTTTCCTCAAAGGTGAAGGTCACACTTTTAATTTGTTTGATATTGTGTGTCTGGTCTGTGACTTTGTCTTTAACTTGGCTCAATTTATCAAGATGACATGACGACTAGTCATAAGTAAGACCTAGACTCTTACCTCAAAGGTCAAGGTCACTTTGTGAGTATGTATGACAACACTTTGAATCTGTTTGAGATTTCAAGTCTGTCCTTTAATTTTATCATACATGGATGGATTTCAAAAACAATTGACTCAATTTATCAATTGATCAACAATTGATCGGTAACTAACATTTAGATATTTTAAAATAACTTGACACAAGTGATCAGGATGTCATGTTTCACCTGCATTTAACTGTTGAAATACACAGACCATTACATCAGATGTCAAGGTCAAGGTTACACAAAGGTCAAGGCCATGCTTTAATGTAAAAAAAAAGAAATTGCATGTCTAGTCTGAAACATCAGTCCATTACTCTTGATATTCATGGATACATCGCTACCTATTATATAATATATTGCTATTTTTCACAGACCATTTGGGGGGCATGCGATACTTAACAGTGACGTTTGTTGTAGGTATAAAAATTGAAATACTCCAGTATGTGTGCAGACCCTTGATTTTATTTTTATTCTGGATGAAAGACATAAATCATGTACATGCACAGCAGTTTTTTAACAACAAGATTTCAGACAAATTCTTGAACCAGCATAATTAGACCACAAATGCCCCCGCCACAGGACTTTATTAGCTTTAAAAAATATTTTCTCTGAAAGTTCCAAGTCAAAGACTTTAGATATTTTACATGTAGCATTGCATGGTTGTTACAAAAAGCATTTCTTCTGATCTGAAATGTTCATCTGTCCATATGTTGAGTGATTCTTGGGCCTCCTGTTATCGAAATGATAGAAAAGAAAACTAAATAATTTTAAGAAAACTTCTCAAATTTTTTAAAACACAAGCAACACCACCATTATATATAAAATGTTTAAACTTTCTTAGATATGAGGTTTCAAAGACAAATACATGGTGGTTAATATTTTCATATGGGTTTTTGTTAATGTGTAAAGATTGGTTTGATGCAGCACGTCCTCCTTGGCCTAGTGGTCTAAGGCGCAAACTCAAGATCACTTACCTGTCACCGCTTAGGTCATAGGTTCGAGTCCCGCAAGCTCCAAAACTTTATGTTAGAAAGTTTGACAAATACTTATGTTATGTAAAGACGGTGGTTCTACTCAGTTTGACTCAGTTTGAGGTTTTCCTCCACCAGTACAATTGGATATGCCACATATAACCTGAAATGTGTTGAAAATGGCATTAAACTCCATTAAACCCCATGGTTTGTTGCATGGACATGATTGATATTTTATTACCACATTGCTGTGTCTTTTTATGATTGCCCTGTGCCTATCTGCTGTCTAACCCTGTGCCTGTCTGCCGTCTAGCCCTGTGTCTGTCTGCAATCCGTCTAGCTCTGTACCTGTCTGCCATCTAGCCCTGTATCTGTCTGCTGTCTAGCCCTGTGTCTGTCTGTCATCTATTACTTTGTAAAGTGTGTACACTGAAGCAGCACTTCTCTAATCATGCATGGTAGTTATCTCAGTTCTGGAACTGTTCAAATTGAACAAATTATGTTATAGCCTTTGTATTGTCAAAAATGCACTTACACCTGCACCTTATACTTATACCTGCATTTTTATCTGATCTTCACAAAACAATAGATATATTAGACAAATTCATATATTGGTCAAAATTGATAATTATGTCAAAAGTTGTATTATTTGAACTTGTGTGGACCCAAATACTGGCATTTGTCATTGGATCCTCCCTACCTAAGATGGCTCACTTTAGAGAGCATCTGATATTACTCCATGGAGTATGATTGATACATGACGTTGCATCTCATTGTCATTTGCCTCACGACTGGTTTAAGTGGGAAAGTTATCAGTTATGTGCAGAGATAGGTGTGCTCAAGTACTAATCCCAGGAATAAGGGGTTTGATTATCTGTTTATTCATGACAGTATAATAAAGTGGAGCAGATGGTCCAGTGGTAGAGCACCAATCCCATAATTGGAGGGTCGTGGGTTCGTTCCTCTGACACGGCTATGTATAAGACACTTTTCCACATATACTTAATACTCGCTCTAGACAGGAAGTGTTCAAGCATGGTTTGTCTAAGTTGTAAGAACTTGTTTCACAATCAAAGTAAAATGAATAAGTATAAACTATAGTATAATAATAACTATAGTGTTCAAACAAACTCTCCAACACTATGACACATTATATCTTTAAATCAGCACATGGACTTTCATATAACACAATAGAGAGTAAATGTTGGCATTTAACTGCAACACTATTTTATTCCATCTGCCCCACCTGGTTAGTTTAGTCATAAGCACAATCCAGGGGTAATGAGTTTGAATCCCCGGCCTTCCACAGTCTCTGTAATGTTTGATATACAACATTGTATTTCATTGTCATTCATCTCATCACTGATTCAAATGGGCAAGTTATTAATTTCTTTCAGAGATTTGTGTACTTGAGTACAGATTAACCTTCAAGGATCCCAAGAGTACTTGGTCCTATTATGAAATATAAACATTAATGGTGTTCTTGAGTACTGGTTAATCATCAAGTATCCCTGGAGTACTTGGACCTGTTATGAAATATAAACAGTAATGGTGTTCTTGAGTACTAGTTAACCTTCAAGGATCCCTGGAGTATTTTAGCCTGTTATGAAATATAAACAGTAATGGTGTACTTGAGTACTAGTTAACCATCAAGGTTCCCTGGAATACTAGGGCCTGTTATAAAATATAAACAGTAATGGTGTATTTGAGATACCAGTTAACCATCAAGGATCCCTGGAGTACTAGGGCCTGTTATGAATTATAAACAGTAATGGTGTACTTGAGTACTAGTTAACCATCAAGGTTCCCTGGAATACTAGGGCCTGTTATAAAATATAAACAGTAATGGTGTAGTTGAGTACTGGTCAACCATCAAGGATCCCTGGAGTACTAGGGCCTATTATGAAATATAAACAGTTATGGTGTACTTGAGTACTAATGAACCATCAAGGATCTCTGGAGTATTTTGGCCTGTTATGAAACATAAACAGTAATGGTGTACTTGAGTACTAGTTAACCATCAAGGATCCCAGGAGTATTTGGGCCTGTTATGAAATATAAACAGTAATGGTGTACTTGAGTACTGATTAACCATTAAGGATCCCAGGAGTTCTTGTTCCTGTTGTGAAATATAAACATTAATGGTGTACTTGAGTACTAGTTAACCAACAAGGATCCCTGGAGTACTAGGACCTATTATGATATATTAACAGTAATGGTGTACTTGAGTACAGTTAACCATCAAGGATCCCTGGAGTATTTTTGCCTGTTATGAAATATAAACAGTAAGGTTTCACTTGAATACTGGTTAATATTCAAGGATCCCAGGAGTATTTTGGCCTGTTATGAAATATAAACAGTAATGGTGTACTTGAGTACTAGTTAACCTTCATGGATCCCAGGAGTACTTGAGCCTGTTATGAAATATAGACATTATTGATGTACTTGAGTATGGTTAATCTTCAAGGATCCCAGGAGTATTTTGGCCTGTTATGAATATAAACAGTGATGGTGTACTTGAGTATTGGTTTTACCTTCATGGATCCCAGGAATACTTGAGCCTGTTATGAAATATAAACAGTATTGATGTACTTGAGTACTGGTCATTGATTCCAGGAGTACTTGGGCCTGTTGTGAAATATAAACAGTAATGGTGTACTTGAGTACTGGTTAATCTTCAAGGATCCAAGGAGTACTTGGGCCTGTTATGAAATATAAACAGTAATAATGTACTTGAGTACTGGTCAACCTTCATTGATCCCAGGAGTAATTGGGCCTGTTGTGAAATATAAACAGTAATGGTGTACTTGAGTACTGGTTAACCTTCATTGATCCCAGGAGTACTTGGGCCTGTTATGAAATATAAACAGTGATGGTGTACTTGAGTACTGGTTTAACCTTCATGGATCCCAAGAGTACTTGGGCCTGTTGTGAAATATTAACAGTAATGGTGTACTTGAGTACTGGTTAATCTTCAAGGATCCCAAGAGTACTTGGGCCTTTTATGAAATATAAACAGTAATTGTGTATTTGAGTACTGGTTAACCTTCATGGATCCCAGGTGTACTTGGGCCTGTTATGAAATATAAACAGTAATTGTGTACTTGAGTACTGGTTAACCTTCATGGATCCCAGGAGTACTTGGGCCTGTTATGAAATATAAACAGTAATGGTGTACTTGAGTACTGGTTACCTTTATGGATCTGCAGAGTGCTTGGGCCTGTTATGAAATATAAACAGTTATGGTGTACTTGAGTACTGGTTAACCTTCATTGATTATTCGTAGGAGTATTTGGGCCTGTTATGAAATATAAACAGTAATAGTGTACTTGAGTACTGGTTACCTTCATGGATCCCAGGAGTACTTGGGCCTGTTATTTAATATAAACAGTAATGGTGTACTTGGGTACTGGTTAACCTTCATGGATCCAAGAAGTACTTTGGCATGTTATTTAATATAAACAGTGATTGTGTACTTGAGTACTAGTTAACCTTCATGGATCCCAGGAGTACGTAGGCCTGTTGTGAAATATAAACAGTAATTGTGTACTTGAGTACTGGTTAACCTTCATGGATCCCAGGAGTACTTGGGTCTGTTATGAAATATAAACAGTAATGGTGTACTTGAGTACTGGTTAACCTTCATGGATCCAAGGAGTACTTGGGCCAGTTATAAAATATAAACAGTAATGGTGTACTTGTGTACTGGTTAACCTTCATTGATCCCAGGAGTACTTGGGCCTGTTATGAAATATAAACAGTAATGGTGTACTGGAGTACTGGTTAACCTTCATGGATCCCAGGAGTACTTGGGCCTCTTATGAAATATAAACAATAATGGTGTACTTGAGTACTGGTTAACCTTCATTGATCCCAGGAGTACTTGGGCCTGTTATTTGATATAAACAGTAATGGTGTACTTGAGTACTGGTTAACTTTCATGGATCCATAGAGAACTTGGGCTTGTTATGAAATAAAAACAATAATGGTGCACTTGAGTACTGGTTAACCTTCATGGATCCAAGGAGAATTTGGGCCTGTTATTTGATATAAACAGTAATGGTGTACTTGAGTACTGGTAAACCTTCATGGATCCCAGGAGTACTTGGGCCTGTTATGAAATATAAACAGTAATGGTGCACTTGAGTACTAGTTAACCTTCAAAGACCAAAAAAAATATTTTAGTTACCTACCTACCCACATGAAAAATGCTAAATATTTTTTGAAGGATAGCCTAAGCATATTACATTTGAGTATAATTTACACAATGCTTTACTAGCAACATCTTAATAGGATAAATAAGGAAAATGTTACGGGTCACATTTACTTACTGATGAAAAACCTGCAGGTTTATAGACAAATGTACCTACATAGTAGAAAATCAAATATGAAATGTAAAACTTTAGCAGTGGTCTAGTGGTAGACCATCTGCCTTGCATGTGGAAGGTCATTGGTCTGATCCCCAGTTGGAATATATCAAAGACTTGAAGCTTCCTTGTTTGTTGCTCAGCATCTAGAGGTTAATTCTAGATCTGGTTGGCTTGGTAACTTGTCTTAAGCAGCCAGTCAAGGGGAGAACCAAAAGTGGCCTTTTAAGACAGATTGTTGCTTAATACAGGTTTATTTGTTCTAAAAGCATACAAATGGGATTTTGCAAATATGGCTGCTTAAGACAAGTAGCAGCTTAAAAGAGGTGACCACTTACACAGGTTTGACTGTATATTGTGGTTGGGTGGGATAGTGTTAGAATACTGTCTCATGTGGACACCATCTTGATATGACTAGAAAATAAGACCATACAACAACATTGTTAATTGTATATTAGTTGTATCAAGGGTTAACTTTACCAAAGGTCAGCAGCCGAATCACAATTTTTTTTTTAAAATATGGAAGAAGTCTTGAAAATTATAATAGGTCTTCATTTTTACATAGTAAGTTTTTACTGAATAAGCAGATACAGGTGTGGATGTTGTTGTCTTTTCCCCTTTTTATGCTCCCATGGGTCAAGGTGTTTGAACTGTCCATCTGTCCGTCTACACGCAAATGGGTATTTAGAATGTCCGTTCATACATATATAATGTATGTATCTTGTGGCCTCAGCTCCTTCAGTTTTCATCCATTTCTAATCAAACTTGCTATACATCACTTGAACAAGGGCATATTTATCATCCGGGTTTTATGTCCACATTATTATTAAAGGAGTTACCCCCTTTTCTGACTTAAAAAATATTTCATATACAGACTACCTTTTTCCGCCTACATTTTTCATCTGATTCTAATCAAACTTGCTATACTCCATCTCCTTACCAAGGGCGTATTGTTGGTGGGGGTACCCATGTTCTAATAGTGGACACAATGTTTTTGTTCACCTTTTTTATTTGTTCTTCTATTTTGTTTGTTCTTCTTTTTCTTTTTTGGGGGGAGTGGGGAGATTTTTGGGGGGAGGGGGGGGGAGATTTTTGGGGGGTGGGGGGAGGGGGTTGGGGAAGGGGTGGGGGGAAAGGGGGGTGGGATGGGTGGGGTTGGGGAAAGGGGGGTGGGTGGATGGGTTGAGTGGGGATGGGAGAGTGTGGAAGGGTGCATGGTAAGGTGGTAGGTTCTTTGAACAACATATGCTTAAAACATCCTGTTTGTACTTGATATATATGTATACAAGGCCTCTATTGCAAAGTAAATGCAAACAATTACCACTCATATTTAAGTATTATTTTCACAGTAGCTTCAATCCACGTCATACATCAGCAATTGTAATATCTTTTCAGTCCCCTACTGGTTTCACTAGAGGGTTTACCCTCCGTCCATTCGTCTGGCATATGTCCTTCTGGCCATCCATCTGAATAGATTATTAAAAAAGTGTCCAAGCCACATTTGTATAACTTAAATTGTGGTTATAGTGCAATAAGGAGATTATGCAGGCCATTTTATTTTTTCATTCTGACAAAAATTGTGGTTGCCATGGCATCACAATTGGTAATCAGGTAAACCGTTAGGGGATTTGTGTATTACTTGCAATACTCCAGTGTCTTGATAATTAATGAAAATACCAGTAAAAGAATGCCCAGTCAAAATACAAATTACTTCTGCTTAAATGTTTTATGTTTTGGATTAAATTAAGATTCTTTGCAAAAGTAATGTTTACATCACAAACATATTTACCTTGTGTTTGGGTTATCTGATCACTTGTGTTTTTGTCAATGATTTAAATTTTGTGTGCTCTGACACTTCTTTTTTATTGTTTAACAGGCCTAATTGAATAACAAATGTTATGGCCCTTTGTTTTTGTATGACTGGGGTTAAAGCCACTGTGAAAAAGTACTTGAATCTGAGTGGTTGCTGCTTTGCTTTTGCTTGTGTAGTCCTGGTCATAATTGCTAGTATTAATATTCATTTATTTATATTTTGTGAACGTTTATGTCAAGCTCTTGGATGTTTTATACCTGCGACCATTGTGACCTTTGTATATAAAAATATTTTTAATGTGATATCACAGTTAAAATATATACAAAGACAAAGGTTACAAAGATCACAGACATTGAAACAGGTAGGGCTGTCATAAACATGTGCAACATGAATAAATAAATATTAATACTGGCAGTTGTGACCAGGGCTACACTGCATTAGATGCCTTGTACTTTTTCCGCATATGCTTTGTACTGGTTCTACCCAGGAAGACTTCAAGGTAATTTGTCTAAGTTGTAAGAACTTGTTTCACAATCAAAATAAAATAAATAAGTTTAAACTTTGTATTGGAAGTACCAACAGGATTTTTAAAATGCATATGTTGATCAAAGTACCTGATGGTAGGTAGGTACTATAGGTATGTAGGTAGACTTGTAGGTAGGTTAACCTGTAGTTAGGTAGACCTGTAGGTAGGTAGACCTGTAGTTAGGTAGATCTGTAGGTAGGTAGACTTGTAGTTAGGTAAACCTGTAGTTAGGTAGACCTGTAGGTAAATAGACCTGTATGTTGGTAGACCTGTATTTAGGTAGACATGTAGGTAGGAAGACTTGTAGTTAGGTAAACCTGTAGTTAGGTAGGCCTGTAGGTAGGTAGACCTGTATGTAGGTAGACCTGTCAGTTAGGTAGACTTTTAGGTTGGTAAACCTGTAGTTAGGTAGACCTGTAGGTAGGTAGACCTGTATGTAGGAGGTAGACCTGTAGGTAGGTAAACCTGTAGTTAGGTAGACCTGTAGGTAGGTAAACCTGTAGTTAGGTAGGCCTGTAGTTAGGTAGACCTGTAGGTAGGTAGACCTGTTGGTAAGGTAGACTTGCAGGTAGGTAAACCTGTAGTTAGGTAAACCTGTAGTTAGGTAAACCTGTGGTAAGGTAGGTGGACCTATAGGTAGGTAAACCTGTAGTTAGGTAGGTAGACCTGTAGGTATTTAACTTGAAGTTAGGTAGACCTTTAGTTAGGTTGACCTGTATGTTGGTAGGTATGGTAAGTTGGGATGCCAGACTTAGAAAGGTAGATTTGTAAGAAGGCAGACTTTAAGGAGGTGGTGGGTTGGTTAGGTAGATAGGTGAGTTTTAGTTAGGTTGAAAGTGGGTGGGTGTGTAGGTAATTAGGTGCTTTTTCTTGTCATAATATTGGCATTCAAAATATATTGTAAATGTCTCAACTGATGTCTATTTATTGTTTTCCATAGTGTTGATGGCTTTGAGGAAAACAGATAATTAATGTGACATATGACATGTGAACAGGGGCCAGGTCGCTACTTTTAAAGATTTCCTACTTGACCAGGATTCATACTTAGGTATGAGCAGTAAGTTTTCACCACTTGGCCAGTTTGTTTCTCGATCAAATATTATAACCAAATTCATTTCCACTGATTGAGAAAAATATTCATATATTGATTATAATACCCTCACCATTAGCAAAATGTTACCACTATCCATATTTTCATCTATCTTTTGAAATCAGATTAGTTTCTGATTATTAACTTTTGAAAGTGTCTGTATATTCATTTATCATATATTCAATTAAAATTTTGTATGTAGCTTTATTATTATAAAACACAGGTCAAGATTGTTTATTTCTAACTTTGTAAAAGTTTTAGGAGTTGTGGCCTCTTTTCAGCTGCATTTTTGGTAAAATTTACTAATATAAATCAGTAGTTGGGGAATTCTTTTCTAAAGACAAATTTCTGTTGCAAAAACATAAAAGGAATTACCAATATTGACGAAAATAAAAACCAAAAGTATTTCATTTTTTTGTTCTACCGGCCAGAAGGACTTATGCGTCTACCGTTAGCAGCACTTTCTCTGAAACCACTAGGCTGATAAGATTTACCTGTGCATTTGGAGAATAGGGTTGTTTAACTGACTTTATGATGTAAAAAAAGGATAGAATTTATTTATCAGATATTTTATTAATACATAAAATTCAATTAAAGTTCTTATAAAGTGATTGCATTATTAATTTACTTTCTGTCCATCATACTACACATCAGGGCATTGTTTTCACCAGTAAAAATAGATCCTCTATTAAGAAGTAACCTGTGTTGAGCATCCAGTTTGGTCATTTTCCATGGGTGACTGCTTAATACAGGTTAGACTTAATATTGATAAAATCTTGTCCAGATTACTCCTAACTTCCCAACAACAGAAAGTGGCTGCTTTTCTTGGTAGGCATTACTTATTTGTAATCTAGTTGCCTAGAGCATATAGTTGCAATGTTCTGGTCCTATTGTTGATCTTCACACGGCCATCGTTAAAAAAATATTTGTTGGCTGTGCTCTGACGCAGACTTTTTCATGTAGGTAGCTGATTTTTTTTTTGCCAAATTTTGATTTTGCAAAAGTCATTTTAAAGAAAAATTGACAGAAATATTGAGAAAAAAATGCTTTGAAAGTCAATATAAAAGTTAGGGTAGCTGCAATTTTGAGTAAGTAGATAGGAGCACGGCCTAGTAACAATCCTTTTTTTAATGATTTTATAATGACTCGATCCAGACTACTTTATAACAGTTCTAGAAAGTATCAGTTACAAGTATTGTTCAGTATACCCTCCCTGAATTCTTATCCATTAACTTTGGCGGAGTTATGGCCCCTTAATTATGTTACAGTGTCTTTATAATAGAAAATGAAGGTCAGCTGATGTATTGCAGAATTTTAATGGAACTTGAAGCTTTGGTCAATATTGGTGAAAGAACAGGAAATTCTTGTATTTTGTAAGAGTAATTAATGACTTTTTATGACATGATTCAATAATTAATTGTAAAATTGATTAAATTACAGGTGTGGGTGGCAAGTTTCAAGAAACCAAAGATGACATCACAGTCACTGTTTTCAAGTCAGACAACTCTGAGTCCTTATTTGCAGTTTGGCTGTTTCTCACCAAGGCTGTTTTATTGGAATTTACAAAAGTTATATAGAAGGTAACTTATGTTAATATTATTTGGAAATCGAAACACCGTAGATCTTGGGGAACAACCTGTTGCCATTTTGATAGACAGTTTCACAGCACACACGAGGAACTGATAATCTAAACAATTATCGACCTAAATCAATACTACCGACACTGTCTAAGTTTTATTCTATTTTTAAATCACTATAAATTATTGTGTGAATTTCAAAGTGGGTTCATAAACAACACAGACTTTGTGAAACAGCTCTAGTTCATATGATTGATACTCGCGGCACTAAATGAAGGACATTTATTGGTACAATTATGGTAGATTTTAGAAAAGCTTTTGATTTAGTTGACCATGCAATACTTTGTAGAAAAATTGAAACCGTATAAATGCAATGAAAACACAATTCAATTATTTGAATCTTACCTTACTTAAAGAAAACGGAAAGTAACATTAAATGAAGAAGCATCTGTTGAACAAACTGTTATGCATTGGGTACCGCAAGGCTCTATAATAGGACCTCTCTTGTATTTGATATTTATAAATGATCTCCCTCTCAGTCTTGAAGGAATTTTATCAAATACAAATATATATGCCGATGATGGTACAACAATATTTGACATAAATACATAAAAAAATCTTCAATAATCTTTAAATATTTTAAATGGATGGTGTTTAAAAAATGGTTATAAACACATCAAAAACTAAAGTTCAATTTGTTACTACACCACAACGGCGCATTAGGCTTATTGATAAATATATCATTAACGTATAATGATATTTCATTAGAACTTACATCTGGTGATAAGGTTCTTGGAATGCATATAAATTATAACCTTAAGTGGGATACACATATCATGTTCATAAGGAAGAAAATTTCAACCTACTTGTGGCTTTTATCAAGAATAAAAACCTACATTCAATTAAATTACAGAATTATTTTCTATAAAGCTTATATTCAACCCCATCTAGATTATTGTAAGGTAAATAGATTAAAAAGATAAACATAAACCATCTCTTGATATTGCAAAAGAGAGCATGCCGTATTATCTTAGGTGATCAATATTCAACATTTGCAGACACTACGAAGTTAATAAATGCACTTTCCATTGATTAAAGATTATTTCTCCAAAAAGCAAAATTTATGTACAGAGTTTCAAAAACAATGCACTTTTGTATATAACAGATATGTTTAATACCTATGATAACATTCATAGAATTCCACGTTCAACAAATGAATTAAACTTTATCACACCAAAACCCAACACAGAATTATTCAAAGGTAGTTTGTCCTACTCTGGAACTTTAATATGGAATAGTATACGAGTTAATATCAGAAAGTGTACTACAGTCAAAAGCTTTACATCAAATTGTGCTAAATGGTAATAAACTGAATGAATTACTTCATATGTCCTGAAGATAATATTTAGTAATAATTAAACAATTATTATCGCAAATGCTATAAATAAACCACCACCTCTAATGTACACACATGTATTATTGACTGTAAATAGTTATACTTGTTTTTGTTGTTGTTGCTTATTTTGTTGTTGTAACAACAGCAGTGATATTCACTTTCTTGATTAATTTTGTATACATATTTTGTTTTAATCAAAGAGACTTTCAAAGGATTACTTAAAAAAACTAAAAATAATATATATATGTTGTCATATTTCATGTACAATCAATTTCCTTGCAATGCTTTAAATGTTTTTATTTTGTTTTGCTATTGTTTTTTGTAAATAACATGTAAATGTATAATTAGAGGGCCTCAAGGAAGATTAGTTTCAAACTAATTGGGCTACCCTCTTAAAATAAAGACTCTAATTCCATTCATTCCATTCCAACATTATGTACCTCAGGTCAAGAAGCGGAATGATTCACCATTATCATGACGTGGTCCGCTGTTTGGGCGCAGCAGCAACAAATAATTCCAGTTTCAACAGAATGGAAGGCAAACTGATATATGTTCAAATACTGTGAGACAAAAACCTGGATGCCTTAACCAAGCAGGCTGAGGTATGTATTCAGTCAGAGATGTACATGGTTGGGACTCTGGATTATTGATCTTATTTCTAGAATTTTCTGACACCCGGTTTCACCAAAATGTTAAACAATTTTTTTAAGCCTCCAAATCCAATACTGGTTTCAGTATAATTGCATATATATTTTTAGTGTCTGGTGACCTTTTATGATCACCTTTTGGTTCATTTTGCGGTACTAAAGCTGCATACAACATTTCACTATGATCGAGCTTACAGTTTTTGAGAAGAAAATAAGGCTTGGATGGACAGCTTTTTGTTATTATTTGGATATGCGATGCGCTGTCTTGGGAGATGCAAAATTGCACTACTGTTTATATATTTCTCATCTGAAATAGTATCAAATCCAGATATATCAGATTCTACTGCTCTGCTGAGGCAGTCACATTAATGTGCTGAACGTAATGAACTTGAAGCAACAGCCTTTTCTCTAGTGTTTTGTTTATCCTGTTGTTGAGGTTTAAATTACAATATCTTAGACAACTGTTTTGAAGGAAGAAATCCAAGTAGTCTGAATGAATGTTTACCAGCCAAATGAATTTAAAATAGTTTTAATAGGTCAACCTTTTTATTATGTCAAATATTTATGCATGATGCTAGGATATATATTACAGACATTCTTTACAAAGTACCACCGCATCCAGTTGGCTCAGCCAATAGCATGTGACTAGCAATCCAGTGGTAATGAGATCGAATCTCTGCCCAGTCACAGTCTCCGTGATGATTGATATTATGCTGTGCCTTGACTAAAAATATCCACTATACTATGTTGCATGTGATCTGGAGGTCAAGATTATAACTGGATAATGTGATTTGTTTTCAGGCATTACTTACCTGTATTGAATAAATATATCTATGAACCCTGGAATGCACCAGAGAGTGTCCAAAAAGCAACCAAGTGCATTGTGGGAAAAGACTATCCAGTACCTGTGGTGAACCATGCAGACACGAGCAACATTTGTATGGATAGGATGAAACAAGTCCACCAAACACTTATTCTACATAGATCATAAGGTAATATTGTTGTTTTTTCTTACAATATATCAAGAAATTTAAAGAGTTTTTCATTAGATAATAGAAGGTTATTTTTTGCTTGTCCTGGCCTGTTCAGCCAGAAATGCATCCGACTATCAATTCAGGGATGATGAGTTTGAATCCCAACCTTGCGGCAGTCTCTATGATGATTTGTCAAGAACTTTTTTATACAGTCATGAGTTTCCTACCTGAATATGTGTGTAAGTAGTCGGTGACTTGTAGAGATGAAGTGTGTCTAGTGCTGGTATAGCCTTAAGAATCCAAAGAACAATGGTTATGTGTGCTGTTGACTGAAATACTACAAAAAACGCACAAAACCCCAATCAAACAAATTGTTATTTGAAAGAAAAATTGTTATATAGAATGCTGGGGTCAAGACAGTCCCTAAAATGGTTTGTATTGTGAAAATTACAAAATCACTATGGCCACTATAGCTGGTACAGCATCATCAGGCACTCTTGGACTTCTTGTTTTGTTTAGAAATAGAAGTAAAAAAGAATCAACTATGTGTTCAACATATTTATTTGTTTTCATAGGCACAGCTGTGAGTCCACTTCAGTGCCATAACCATGGGTTGCAGATAAGTAAGTAAACAAGTAAATTATGTAACAATTCTTACTTTCCAGAGGAGGTAGATGTTCTTTAGGATAAGGGAACACTGCATTAACTCCTTTGTCTACTTTTCTTTCCTCTTTAAAATGTCAGCATCAACTGAGCAACGTCTAGCCGAGATAGTTCTCCTTCATTGTTTGGTGTTTAATTCTGTTATCTTGAAGTTATATAACTAAACTGCCAACTTTGTGATGAAGATCCAATGAAGAGCGCACACAGTCAAATTCTATGATTTAAGAGTCGTTACTCTGACAAGGAATCTAAAACAATAATCATCGAAAAAATCCATTAAACTTTTTAACGGTATTGTATCTGGGAGTGGTGGGGAATATAATTGAGGTAATTTTTAAATTGATATAAAAATTAAGTAAAAAAGTAATTGAACATGGGTCTTTTATAAATCGTCCAGATTATGACAAAAACAATATTTTAATTGAAGTTTAATCCAAATTCTATACAAAATGGGCAAATACTGCTTGTCATTCAAACGAATTCTGCGGTGTTTAATCAGTATGATGGATCAAAATTAAACCAATGCAACTCTTGTTTGTGTTGCACTTAACCTGAAAATAGGTACATATGTGCACTGTTAACTTCTAAACATGGACAAACTACATTTCGGCCTAAAATTTGGGGGTCAAACTACATTCAAAACAATTGTAGGGGTTGATCGAAACTACATTCAAACAAATTATATGGGGGTCAAAACTCTACATTTAATCTAAATAAACTTTGTCTACACAATGGTGTAAGCTCTTGGATTTTGTTAAGAATAAAAGCCAAGAAGTTCCAAGACTGGAGGGGATTGAACCCTGGATTAAACAAGGGGTCAAAAGTCTATATTGTGCGTCTAGAAAGAGTCGAAGCACTTCTTTGCAATATGCAAAAGAAATACGTGTCAAAACTCTACATCATATGTCAACCCTCCCTAAGATACGGGGAATGCCACCCCCCTTGCAACGGGGTGGGGGGGGGCCTTTATAAGCTAGTAGAGTGTCCCTGGGACCTCTTGGACCATTTGATTGACTTGTCAAATAAAAGTAGGATAATTTGGTTGAGTCAAATATTGTACTAATTATGGTACTTTAGTTGTAGAAATATGACCCCGTCTGATGTGCACTTTAAAACTTGTATTTATTGGATCAAAATATAAGAGCAGTTTAGTAACCATATCTGAGACAAAAAATTGGATCGTAATGCGTTTAGTTGTGGCTCTTGCATTTTCTAAAATATGCCTAATTTGGCCTTTTGTGCACTCTACCCCTTTGTATATTGACCAAACAATGGTGTAACAATTTGATCTCGGATAAAAATACAACCAGTTTGCAAGGCCTGATTAGCTCAGTTGGTATCACGTCTGACTATCATATAAATCCAGGAGTAGCGAGTTTGAATCTGCACGGCCAGTCTCCGAGATGGTTGATACACAATATTATGTCTAGTTTTTATTCATATCTCGCGCAAGTGAAAAGTTATCAACTACTTGGTTTGCTCTAGTACTGGTTAATCTTCTAGGATCCCAGGAATGAGTGGTTAGGTTGATTGATTTGTCGTGTCTCGATGGCATAAAAATGACACTAAATATTCAATCAATCACTATTGAATTTAACATATCTTTTTGATTAATGTCTAAGTTGTGACCCTTAAATTGTAATAAAATTATTTATGTGATGGTCTATTATGCCATGGGTGAGAGAATTTAAGCCATGTTTCATTAAACTTTCTTTGTTTCCTAAATGATGTCCTATTAATATTTATAACTACAGGTTGTTAAAACATGGTTACTCTCGTGGCATGGTATTGGTATGAGGATAGAATATTTTTAAGCAGTAAACTTTCAAGTAAGTAACAAACATGTCTTATTGTTCAGAAGGGGGCAGTGTCCTTTAGGATAAAGGGGCACTGTATTAACCTCTCTGTCTTTTGTTCCTTACTCTTTCTCTTTTTTCACCAATGTTTCTTTCTCTATTATACTTGCTCTGTTGTGGTTGAAGCTGACACACATCTATCCTTTCAGTGAAATCTGACATCCAATTTCAAATTAGATTTGTTCTGATGACTGATCCCGCTGACAATTGTAAGGTTCTGATGACCGATCCCACTGACACATGTAAGGTTCTGATGACTGATCCCACTGACACGTGTAAGGTTTTGATGACAGATCCCACTGAAACGTGTAAAGTTCTGATGACTGATCTCGATGACATGTGTAATGTTTTGATGCCTGATCCCACTGACACATGTAAGGTTCTGATGACTGAACCCACTGACACGTGTAAGGTTTTGATGACAGATCCCACTGATACGTGTAAAGTTTTGATGACTGATCCCAATGACATGTGTAATGTTCTGATGACAAATCCCACTATCACATGTAAGGTTTTGATGCCTGATCCCACTGACACGTGTAAGGTTCTGATGACTGAACCCACTGACACGTGTAAGGTTTTGGTGACAGATCCCACTGAAACGTATAAAGTTTTGATGACTGATCTCGATGACATGTGTAAGGTTTTGATGCCTGATCCCACTGACACGTGTAAGGTTCTGATGACTGAACCCACTGACACATGTAAGGTTTTGATGACAGATCCCACTGATACATGTAAAGTTTTGATGACTGATCCCAATGACATGTGTAATGTTCTGATGACAAATCCCACTGACACATGTAAGGTTTTGATGCCTGATCCCACTGACATGTGTATGGTCCTGATGACTGATCCCACTGTCAAACATGATGACTGATCCCGCTGTCAAACATACGGTCTGGATGACTGATCCCACTGACATGCATATGGGTCTGATGACTGATCCCACTGACATGCATATGGTCCTGATGACTGATCCCACTGTCAAACATGATGACTGATCCCACTGTCAAACATATGGTCTGGATGACTGATCCCACTGACATGCATATGGGTCTGATGACTGATCCCACTGACATGCGTATGGTCCTGATGACTGATCCCACTGTCATGTGTATGGTTCTGATGACTGATCCCACTGACATGTGTATGATCCTGATGACTGATCCCACTGTCAAACATATGGTCTGGATGACTGATCCCACTGACATGCATATGGGTCTTATGACTGATCCCACTGACATGCGTATGGTCCTGATGACTGATCCCACTGACATGTGTATGGTTCTGATGACTGATCCCACTGGCATGTGTATGGTCCTGATGACTGATCCCACTGACATGCATATGGTCCTGATGACTGATCCCACTGACATGCGTATAGTCCTGATGACTGATCCCACTGACATGCGTTTGGTCCTGATGACTGATCCCACTGTCAAACATATGGTCTGGATAAATGATCCCACTGACATGCGTATGGTTCTGATGACTGATCCCACTGACATGCGTATGGTTCTGATGACTGATCCCACTGACATGCATTTGGTCCTGATGACTGATCCCACTGTCAAACATATGGTCTGGATGACTGAGCCCACTGACATGCGTATGGTTCTGATGACTGATCCCACTGTCAAACATATGGTCTGGATGACTGAGCCCACTGACATGCATATGGTTTTAATGACTGATCCGATTGAAGTGCTTAATTACAAAACATTCATTGTTGTCATTTAAAAGTTACCCAATGACATCCTGTTGTATTATTTTTCAGAATGAGTGGATACAGACCAGATACTAATGAAGATAACATCAGGGAGGTTTTGACTTCCAGAAATAATCTACTACATTATGTACTCCTGACATCTTGGATCATGTTTAAACTAAAATAATGTATAATGACCCCTGGATTACACTGTGTCAAATTGATAAAGCTTTATACCAGTGTTAATTATGAAAAGTATTCACTGCTAAATGATTGTTATAAAGACATTTGTTTCTGATATATTTCTCTATAAAAATGTCCTTAATTACCAGGGACCTAAATTTATTCCATCCATGTATGACAAATGCTAGGTCTGGAAATTTTGATATTTTCTAATATTCTCATTGACCACCACAATGATCATGTGAGACGGCTATAAAATAATGCTGACAGTTTTGTTTAGTGGATAGGTTTTTGTCTGCTCGCGATAGGTCACATGTTTGATCTAGACTCGTCCCGTGTGATTCTCAAAAATGAAACCCAGTACTGGCTCAATTGAATGTATAACACGAGAATAATTCCAAAAACTCTGAAGTAAGTCGCAGTCGGTTTTTATTGCATCTAAACCAAACTTGCACAGCAGTTATATAACCATAAGATCTCGAACGAGTTCTTGAACTGGCATCATTTGACAACAAATGCCCCCACCGCAGGGCTTATAAGCACACTTTAAGGGAAATTTTAAAAAAGCATTTTCTCTGAAAGTTCAAGGCCTGGACCTCAGATAATTTACATGTAGCATTGAATGGGGGTCCACTAAAAGATTTTTAGTCAGGTCCGTTGGGTCAGATTTGGGGCCCCCACAGTGGTCGCTGTTTAACATAAAGTTGCATAGGAAAAAAGTTGTAGCCGGGATAGTACCTTTATTTTTCGTTGAATCTTAACCAAACTTGCACAGAGGTTATGAAACCACAAGATCTCGGACAAGTTCATGAACCAGTGTCATTTGACCATTATGCCCCCGTCATAGAGCTTATTATAAGCACATTTTAAACGAAATTATAAAAAAACATTTTCTCTGAAAGTTTAAGGCCTACACCTTAGATATTTTACGTGTAACATTGCATGGAAGTCCTGTAAAAGATATGCTGAAATCAGGTTTCTGGGTTCAAATTTGGGGCCACCACAAGGGTCACCGTTTTACATAGAGCTATAAAGGGAAAATGATAGCACTTTTCATTTTTCATGGAATCTTAACTAAACGTGCACATCTATTACATAACCATAAGATCTTGGAAGAGTTCTTGAACCAGTGTCATTCAACTACAAGTGCCTCCGCCACAGGGCTTATAAGCACATTTTGAGCAAAATTTTTAACAAAAAACATTTTCTCTAAAAGGCCTAGACTTTAGATACTTTACATGTAGCATTGCATGGAGATCCTGTAAAGCATCTGTTGCCAGTAGAGCATTCATGTCCTCTTGGGCATCTTGTCGTGGTAAACTGTCCATCGTCCTTTCATTAACATTTTTCTTGCAGATGGGATAGCACCCTCATTTTTCATTAAATCTTAATCACACAGGAGTTGTATAACCACAAGATCTAGGACAAGGTATTGAACCAGCGTGATTCGACCACAAATGTCCACACCACAGGGCTTATAAGCCGTGACATACTATGAGAAACATTAAAAAACATTTTCTCTGAAAGTTCAAGGTCTAGACCTTAGATATTTTATGTGTTACATTGCATGGTGGTCTGCTAAAAGATTTGTTGAAGAGGAACTTTCAAAAAACGTTTCCTCTGAAATGTTGATCTGTCCATTTGTTGTCAGTTGAGCGATTCAAGCCCTCTTGTATGTTTTACATAGGCTCAGTCAATTAAAAAAAAGGAAAAAAACTATATCAGGTGAATGACCGAGTAGAACAACATTATTTCTGCAAGAAACTTTCCATCTTTCTCACATAATTATTTTTTACCAAGAGAGACACGAACCCAAGACTTCAGTGGTGAGAAGTAAGTGGTTGTTAGTGTCTTAGACCATTCGGTTATACAGGACCCTAATATCTAATTGTGTTAAAGGTAATACATTTAACTGAATGTAACAATAATTACATTTATGCACACACTGATATGAAAGGCTAAGAAGCTGTATGTGACAGTGTTCATTCGGAATAGGTGTAATGCAGAGAATGTGTTTGAATACCACTTGGTCACAGTTTCTGTGATGATTGATGTACAACATTGCATTTCATTGTCATTCATCTGCTGATTCAAGTTTGAAAGTTATCTGTTACTTGCGGTGATGGTTTGTGCTCGAGTACTGGTTAACGTCTCGGGATCCACCAGGAAACAATGGTCGTCTGTTAGCCCTTGATGACATACAATGACACTAGATAACCAATTGAACCAAATTTCGTGGACTAGTGCATGACTTTTTCATGTAAAAGTCGTTATATTATACAAAAACATTTCTAACACTTAAAAATAAAAGTGAAATATAAAAATAAATTGTCTTGTTTTCATTTTTCAAACTTGACCAGAGTTGTAATCTCTTAGAGTAAACTGCAGATTGTGGCTTCATTGATGTCGGAATGCTATTGACATGAAGCGTAAACAAGTTGGATGGACAGATGTATGACATTTAATTGATTGTAAATGCTAATGAATATTGTAGCACCTTTAATATTTAATTGGATTGTGATCAAGCGAGGTCAGAATTTTTAAAGGAAGTATATTCGGATTTTTTAAATTGACCTAAAACTTTTTTTCCAATATATCGTGTCCGTATATACTCATTGACACAGTATTGCCAAAGGATAAATATAATAATAAATCTGCCAAAATAATATATTAAAAAAGAGTTTCCTAACTTGGCCTAGGTTAGATTAATAAAGATTTCGCGATTAAAATTGCAAAATATTTTGTGAAGTAATAAATGGGTGGTGTTGATTTTGATTTCAATTTGATTTGTCTTGTAGGGTTGCATGTAAAATTTGCACCCATCTTGTAAAGAATCCCGAAGGACGATGTGAAGGATTTAAACGCTGTCTATTTTTAGAATGGCGATTTTGTTTCCGTTTTGTAACTCGTATTGAAAATCGATATGTTAAAATTTTGATGACAGGTATATCAAACCATTTGGATTTTATTTATTTATAAAAATGAGATGCTTTTCATCCATTTTAAATATGGACAGCTATGTGTTATGTCCTTGAGCAAAAACACTTTATCTGTATATGCTTTATACTGGTTCTACCCAGGAACACTTCGAGCATGATTTATCTTAAGTTGTTATACCATGTTTCTCAATCGAAGAAAAATAAATAAGTTAATATTAAAGTAAAGGACAGATTTCTTATATCTTTCCACTTAATTCTACTACTCTGAGAGTCAAAACCCAAACCTGATCAGTTCTTTGAAAAAAAAAATTACTTACTGTCATTTCTTGTACATGTACTTTAAAAGGCATTGATTTGAATGGATGTAACTAACTTAAAAGAATAAATTGCTACTAGTTTCATTGGTCTCTCAGAACATAATTGAACTAAATCATTTTCTGTCATTATATAATAAAAAAGCTCATTGTCCCTGAACGACTGACTGTATCTTTTGTTTAAAAATGACATTAATCAAAACACAGGAAGCAATTTTTAATGATCCACAATTTGTAATTGCTAAAATTCATTCCCACTATCAACAACAACCCAACTCTTCATCATCAGCAATAACCCCACTATCATCCTCAACAACAACCTGATTATCATCATCGCTAACGATATTCCCGCTATCATCATCACCAACCCACTTTCATCCTCGACAACACCTCGACTATCATCATCATCAACAATCCTCACTATCATTATCATCAACACGCTTTAAAATCATCATCAGCAACACTCGCATTATCATCATCAACAGTGACCCCATTATCAGAATAGCCAACAATATCTCCACTATCATTAACATCACAATCATCATCAGCAACACCCCCTCTATCATCATCAACAATACCCTCCCCCACCCCCTATCATCGTTACCAACATCCCCACTATCATCACCAACAACACCACCACTGTCATCATCAGCAACAACAACCCCACTTTAACCATCTATAACACCCCGTTATCCCACCCATTCTCATTTTATTGCGCCCGTTTTCAGAAATCCGTAGTATCATGATGTTGAAAACTGAAAAACTAAAAAGTAATCAAATTGACATCAATTGCATGAATCGTATGATGTGGATAGAAAACCCTGTCGATCGCATATAAAGCATGCACGTGAAAAAAAGTGGTACTGAACGTCTGGGCACTAAGAGCTATAATTATGTATACGGTGTACGTGAGGTGAACGCCAAATGGTCGTATTCTCAACATCGCCAGGATGAAAACTGCATGTCCATTGGACATGAAACACAAACACAGACAGAGCTACATCAGTTCTTTTAATCAGTTCAAAGGTTTATATTTACAATGGAGTAAACATTCTTAGCAATGTTGTACTTTGTTAATATGATGAAGGCCTCATGGAAGATTGAATTTATTCAAATGCGTTCTCTAGGTAATAAAAATCTTTTTTATTATTATTATTATAAAAGAGTGACCTTTTTGATGATTATATATATATATATATATATATATATATATATATATATATATACAGACATAATGCTGAAACAGGAACAATAAAATCCATATATTGACACAATATTTTTATATAATAGGAGTGGATCCGTTCGTATTGATATATATATATATATTCCCAGAATCCAACAGTTTCGCTTGAGAAACGGATTGTTAATGTCATCGTTTTCCAGTTATATTTATAGAAACATATTTAATCATTCGCCCGGGTTACAAAATTTGCATATCTACATATTCCATTTGTTGTACGTATACATTTTATTTCCGGTCAATTAGAATGATGTCCCTTTATTCGGGCCCAATTAACACCTTAAAAAGGTCTTACATTCTCTATATAAATAGGCGCCAGCGTGGTCCAGTGGTCTAAGTAGTTAGTTTGTGAAGCAGGAAGTCGTGTGTTCAAACCGCACTGGGACCAATAAAAAAAATTTAAAAGCTAAAATATATATTTTTTACCTTAAATTGTAACAGTCATTGCTCGTATTAATCAATGTTGACTATATAAGGAATAAACATTCTATATTGCTAAGATTAGTTTAATACCGGTACAGCGTAAATACATTATACATGCAGGCGTTCACATATATGTAAAATTAGACATTTGTATTTTTTAAATGATAAAAAACAACACCATTTTCAAAGCATTTCTTGTGAATGGGTAACTTAGAATAAATCTAAGTACAAATACCGTCCTTCAGCAAGTACTCACATAACGTTCAGACACGTATTAACCCCTGTGACACCGAGAACGAGCGGTAATATAATTTTTCATATAAGTAATGTCTGCATTTTTAATTAAAATGCATGTAATAATTTCATAAATGCACACTGTGACACCTGATAAATGACGTAAGGCGTCTTTAAAGGTAGAAACGGCAATATTGTTTTTTAAAGGTATAAAAGGCAATATTCGTCTGTAAACGTACAAAAGGCAATGTTGAAATCGCTTTTATTATGATCACCCATCAACCCAACCTACACATATGAACGCATAGAAATTATTTCCAAAAATCATTGATGATCTTGTGAAATCGACATGTAAAAAACCCAGTACAATATGTTTGATGAAACTTCTAGAAAAACGTTGAGTTGGTTGTAATATGGTGCAGACTGTTTAAAGAGGGCATGGGCAGGTAAACCGGTTGTGGTTAGAAACAATACTACCAGCCTCGTCGCTAACGCTGGAGAGAAAGGGGTGTTCACGTTGTCTGACAGGACCAACCGTGAAACTGCGCGATGATGCAACGCAAAATTTTCTGCGAAGTTACGATGTTACAATGCGAAGTAACGAATTTGCCTGCCTGCCTGCCTGCCTGCCTGCCTGCCTGACTGCCTGCCTGCCTGCCTGCCTGTCTGTCTGTCTGTCTGTCTGTCTGTCCACCGACAGTCCGTCACTTAAGCAACTACAGGATATTCCCATATATATATATATGCATGTTCATGCAATGATCAATTTAAAACTTGGTTTTATCCAGGAGTAGCGCTTGAACTTGACAAAAACAAAATAGTAAAAATGCATGGCACAGAACAGACACCCACACCGTAACAAGATCAAACATTAATGGGCAACTATGTTTCATCCAAGCTCAGAGTATAATTAGTACTTGTAATAATAAAATCTTTAATATTTGGGGTTAATATACTTCGCTATATGAGTTGAAACATAATATACTAGTATTTCTCTAAAAGGACCCTTTCTGGCCAGACATGTTTTTCTCAAAAATATCTGTACTTGAATACCCGTGGTCTACAGACATGCGTATGTACTTGAATACCCGTGATCTACAGCAATGCGTATGTACTTGAATACCCGTGGTCTATAGCCATGTGTCTGTACTTGAATACCAGTGGTCGACAGACATGTGTCTGTATTTAAACATGCGTCTGTACAAACATGCGTCTGTACTTGAATACCAGTGGTCTACAGAAATGCGTGTGTACTTAATACCCGTGGTTTACAGACTTATGTCTGTACTTGAATACCCGTGGTCTACAGACATGCGTCTGTACGTGAATTCTTGTTGTCTACAGACATGCGTCTGTACTTGAATACCCGTGGTCTCAGACATGCGTATGTACTTGAATACCCGTGGTCTACAGACATGTGTCTGTACTTGAATACCCGTTGTCTACAGACATGCGTCTGTACTTGCATACCCGTGGTCTACAGACATGCGTATGTACTTGAATACCCGTGATCTACAGACATGTGTCTGTACTTTAACATGCGTCTGTACTTGAATACCCGTGGTCAACAGAAATGCGTCTGTACCTGAATACCCTTGGTCTACAGACATGCGTATATCCGTGGTCTACAGACATGCGTGTGTACTTGAATACCCGTGATCTACAGACATGCGTATACCCGTGGTCTACAGACATGCGTGTGTACTTGAATACCAGTGGTCTACAGACATGCGTATGTACTTGAATACCCGTGGTCTACAGACTTGTGTCTGTACTTGAATACCCGTGGTCTACAGACATGCGTTTGTACTTGAATACCCGTGGTCTACGTCTATGCGTCTGTATTTCCCAAATTAACGAAAAACATTGTCACTGCGCGTGTTTCCTTCATGTCACGTAACGCTATTTTGACGTATTTTTCTGCTCAACGCTTGTTTTTATGTTAGGCCTAAAAAAAAAAGATGTTTGTTTCCGGTTACCCGACCGACCCTATATTTTAACTGCCGACTCAAAAGTTTTTATGTCCAAAAAATCGGCATCGGATTTCGCGCTCATTTTGGTGATTTTCACAACAAAGTAATTCTTACGCACCGGTGCGCTGTGTCGTTTAGACGCTCGTAATCTTGTTATAAAATAATCACTGCATACGCCTAGATGATATAGACTCAAAGAAACGGTGCAAGGTATAATTGTTGCGAAGACAGTATAGCCTATATCAAATATCTTCCTCGGTTTATTATAGCCACTTCAGATTTACGATTCATATCTGAAATTGAGTACTATTTAAAAGATATATTACTTTTACACCACTACCCCCAAAATGACATATATAATCATGTAATAGAAACTAACAAACTCATTCATTTTGATGTTCCATTTAATAAAGGAGTGTGGTAACGACAAAAAAAAAAAAAAAAAAATCCCTACCTACCGACCCATATTTTTTTGGGCATGTAACAGGAAACAAACCTTCTTTTTTTTTTAGGCCTTATGTTTTTACACATGTACAGACGTAATGCTAAAACAATGACAATTAAGTATGTGGACAACATTTTGTATAAATTGGTTATGAATACTCGGAATTCAGGAGTTACACTTGAGAAATACGTTTATAGATTGATCCGTTAGCAGTTATATTTATAGAAACATATTTAATCATTCGCCTGGGTTACAAAATTTGCATATCTGCATGTGCCATTTGTTGTACGTATACATTTTATTTCCGGTCAATTAGAATGATGTCCCTTGATTCGGGCCCAATTAACACCTTTAAAAGGTCTTACATTCTCTATATAAATAGGCGCCAGCGTGGTCCAGTGGTCTAAGCAGTTAGTTTGTGAAGCAGGAAGTCGTGTGTTCAAACCGCACTGGGACAAATTAAAAGATAAAATATATATTTTTTACCTTAATTGTAACAGTCATTGCTCGTATTAATCAATGTTGACTATATAAGGAATAAATATTCTAAATTGCTAAGATTAGTTTAATACCGGCGCATGGTAAATACATTATACATGAAGGCGTTCACATATATGTAAAATTATACATTTGTATTTTTTAAATGAAAAAAAAACAACAACACCATTTTCAAAGCATTTCTGGTGAATGGGTAACTTAGAATAAATCTAAGTACAAAACCGTCCTTCAGCAAGTACTCACATAACCTCTGTTACTTAAATGCAGGTAATAACTAATAAATGCTATGACCCCTGATACATGTGACGTAAGCCGTCTTTAAAGGTATAGACGGCAGTGTTGTTTTTAAAGGTACTAACGGCAATGTTTCTTTTAAATGTACACACGGCAATTTTGTTTTCAAAGGTACATAAAAGTTAAAAGACGGAATTTGAATGCTGATGCAGGATGAAATCGTAGATCAACATTAAAAATGAAAAAAAAAAATGAAATCTAAATCGGAATTTGAATGTCGAATCAGGTTTGCAATCGTAGATCAAAATAAAAGTTATAAGTCGGAATTTAAATGTCGAACCCGGTCTATATTAGTAGAGCAACATTCAAAATAAAAGTTAGAGGTCGGAATTTAAATGTCTAACCCGTTCTATATTAGTAGATCAACATTCAAAATAAAAGTTAGAAGTCGGAATTTGAATGTCGAATGTCTATATTCGTAGATCAACATTCAAAATAAACATTGAATGTCGAGCTAACTCTGAAATCGCAGATCAAAATGTCCAGGTCCGATCTGAAATGAAAATTCACCGGAAGTTTCAGGGCGGCATAGATTTACCGAGCCCCTACGGTTTGTTTGGTGTGCCAGGAATGACAACGATGTATATGTTGCCACACAACTGATAGACTGCAATCCAATCCTGATTACGTTCTGGTCAGCATCGCAGTGTGACGTCGCGTAAAGAAATGATATAGCGCACGTGTGCAGTTTTTTCAGTTCGCTTGGCGCTTTTTGTCCGCAGAAATATTCAATGCATATCGACTTTAGTCTGCATGACGTCTTTTGTCCGCAGAAAATTTAGACAAAAAAGACTTTCGCCCTCATGGCGCGCTTTGTTTGCAGAAAAATAGTAAATGAAGACTTTAGTCCGTATTACGAATTTTGTCCGCAGATAATCTAGAAAACATACGACTTTTGTTTGCATTTTTGTCCGCATGCGACCTTTTGTCCGCAGAAAGTTAGTTAAGAAAGAGATGTTAATATTATAGAGACTTTTATCAACGTAACATAATTTGTTCAATCATTGCATTCATAATTGTTTTCTTTTAATTTTTCTGAAAGTTGCTTATCACTAGACCATGCATGGGATTGATCATGGTTTAATTATGTCCCCAGCATTCAAATAATTCTGGCAATTCCTGGCAAAAGCTCAGACAAAATTATCTGATTGCCCCAGTTCAAATATGAAAGCATAACATTATTATAATATTACAATAATTATTGTCCCGACCACGTCTTCGTGGTTAATCAGGCGAAAACATACGGCGTCCTTTAGGGACCATCGCGGCATATTTATTTAATTAAGTAAAGTCGAAACAACGAAACTACGACGGTGAAAAGTCGAAACAACGACACTACGTTGTTGTTTCGACTCTTTCACAATCGTAGTTTTGTACATGTAGAGTGAACCTGGATCCTTCCTTCCTGTTGGCGTCGAATAATCTACAATATGTTGGTACGCCGTAAAACACCATTCACTTATTCATTCATTCATATCTGTAGACTATCAGCCGTGTTTATTATTTAACACATTATGATTTATGCATTGGATTCTGCTTCGCGTGTCGCAAATGAACCATAAACATTGCATGTGGTGAGGTAGGCATGCTATTGCTTGCCGAAATAACAGACTTCATATTAACAATCTGCTTGATTCAAGATGGAATTCTCGACTTTTCACTTTAAAATTAAAAAAACAATAACAGAGATCCAGAAGCGTAAAGCAGACTTGTAATTCTACATTTAATTATAGTAAACATTTAGTAAACAACACATACATCCGTATCCATAATGTAATTCTAAATCCATCGTTTATCAGAAATGTAGATTAATTGTAGGATAAATGATTTTACAGCACGGTGTTTTAGTTCTGAATCTATACAATCATCAAACGTCTACATTTCAAAGGTTGACAGACAGACAGACAGACAGACAGACAGACAGACAGACAGACAGACAGACAGACAGACAGACAGACAGACAGGCAGGCAGGCAGGCAGGCAGAGAGTGAGAAAGAGAGAGAGAGAGAGAGAGAGAGAGAGAGAGAGAGAGAGAGAGAGAGAATAAGAAATGAAATATAGACACATTGAAAAGAGATATATCATATTGTACGTTTCTAGTTGACATACACAGTTATGTTGCGGCGGTATTGTACGTTTCTAGTTGACATACACAGTTATGTTGCGACGGTATTACGCGTTACTAGTTGACATACAGAGTAATGTTGCGACGGTATTGCACGTTTCTAGTTGACATAACAGTTATGTTGCGACGGTATTGCACGTTTCTAGTTGACATACACAGTTATGTTGCGACGGTATTGCACGTTTCTAGTTGACATACACAGTTATGTTGCGGCGGTATTGCACGTTTATAGTTGACATTCACAGTTATGTTGCGGCGGTATTGCACGTTTCTAGTTGACATATACAGTTATGTTGCGACGGTATTGCACGTTTCTAGTTGACATACACAGTTATGTTGCGACGGTATTGCACGTTTCTAGTTGACATTCACAGTTATGTTGCGGCGGTATTGCACGTTTCTAGTTGATATACACAGTTATGTTGCGACGGTATTGCACGTTTCTAGTTGACATATACAGTTATGTTGCGACGGTATTGTACGTTTCTAGTTGACATTCACAGTTATGTTACGGCGGTATTATACGTTTCTTATTTACATACACAATTATGTTGCGGCGGTATTGCACGTTTCTAGTTGTCATACACAGTTATGTTGCGGCGGTATTTTACGTTTCTAGTTGACATACACAGTTATGTTGCGGCGGTATTGCACGTTTCTAGTTGACATTCACAGTTATGTTGCGGCGGTGTTGCACGTTTCTAGTTGACATACACAGTTATGTTGCGACGGTGTTGCACGTTTCTAGTTGACATACACAGTTATGTTGCGGGGGTGTTGCACGTTTCTAGGTGACATACACAGTTATGTTGCGGCGGTGTTGCACGTTTCTAGTTGACATTCACAGTTATGTTGCAGCGGTATTGCAAGTTTCTATTTGACATACACAGTTATGTTGCGACGGTATTGCACGTTTCTATTTGACATACACAGTTATGTTGCGACGGTATTGCACGTTTCTAGTTGACATACACATTTATGTTGCGACGGTATTGCACGTTTCTAGTTGACATACACAGTTATGTTGCGGCGGTATTGCACGTTTCTAGTTGACATACACAGTTATGCTGCGGCAGTATTGCACGTGTCTAGTTGACATACACAGTTATGTTGCGGCGGTATTGCACGTTTCTAGTTGACATACACGGTTATGTTGCGGCGGTATTGCACGTTTCTAGTTGACATTCACGGTTATGTTGCGGCGGTATTGCACGTTTCTAGTTGACATACACAGTTATGTTGTGACGGTATTGCACGTTTCTAGTTGACATAAACAGTTATGTTGGGACGGTATTGCACATTTATGTTGCAACGGTATTGCACGTTCAATACCGTTTCTAGTTGACATACACAGTTATGTTGCGACAGTATTGCATGTTTCTAGTTGACATACACAGTTATGTTGGGACGGTATTGCACGTTTCTACTTAACATACACATTTATGTTGCGGCGGTATTGCACCTTTCTAGTTGACATACACAGTTCTGTTGCGGCGGTATTGCACGTTTGTAGTTGACATACACAGTTATGTCGCGATGGTATTGCACGTTTCTAGTTGACATACACATTTATGTTGGGACGGTATTGCACATTTATGTTGCAACGGTATTGCACGTTCAATACCGTTTCTAGTTGACATACACAGTTATGTTGCGACAGTATTGCATGTTTCTAGTTGACATACACAGTTATGTTGGGACGGCATTGCACGTTTCTAGTTGACATACACATTTATGTTGCGGCGGTATTGCACGTTTCTAGTTGACATACACAGTTATGTTGCGACAGTATTGCACGTTTCTAGTTGACATACACAGTTATGTTGCGGCGGTATTGCACGTTTCTGGTTGACATATACAGTTATGTTGCGACGGTATTGTACGTTTCTAGTTGACATACACAGTTTTGTTGCGACGGTATTGCTCGTTTCTAGTTGACATATACACACACTATATTTGACAGTCTATAGTATATAAACATGCATAATTAGAACGTACCATAATTTTAATTTTAATTGCAAATGAGCAACAGGAAGTCGAAAGTCGGAACAACGATGTCTCAAGCTACGGAACCAATTCTAGATAAATTTGATTTATTTAACAATTGCAACTTTAACAAAATCAGATTGTTTTCGATATTGGTAACAGCAATCATCCGATGATGTGTGGTGTCCTGGAGCAAAGCACTTTTTCCGCTTATGCCTAGTGCTGATTCTACCCATCATTGATTCTACCTATTACTGATTCTACCCAGTACTGATTCTACCCATTACTGATTCTACCCAGTAGTGATTCTACCCAGTACTGATTCTACCTAGTGCTGATTCTACCCAGTACTGATTCTACATAGTGCTGATTCTACCCAGTACTGATTCTACCCAGTACTGATTCTACCCAGTAGTACTGATTCTACCCAGTAGTGATTCTATCCATTAGTGATTCTACCCAGTACTGGTTCTACCTAGTACTGACTCTACCTAGTACTGATTCGACATAGTACTGGTTCTACCCAGTGCTGATTCTACCCAGTGCTGATTCTACCTAGTGCTGATTCTACCTAGTACTGATTATGCATAGTGCTGATTCTACCCAGTACTGATTCTACCCAGTACTGATTCTACCCAGTACTGATTCTACTTAGTACTAATTCTACATAGTACTGATTCTACATAGTACTGATTCTACCCAGTAATGATTCTACCTAGTACTGATTCTACATAGTACTGATTCTACCCAGTACTGATTCTACCCACTGCTGATTCTACCCACTGCTGATTCTACCTAGTACTTATTCTACCTAGTGCTGATTCTACCCAGAATTGATATTCTACCCAGTACTGATTCTACCCAGTACTGATATTCTACCCAGTACTGATTCTACCCAGTACTGATATTCTACCCAGTACTGATTCTACATAGTACTGATATTCTACCCAGTACTGATTCTACCCAGTACTGATATTCTACCCAGTACTGATTCTACCCAGTACTGATATTCTACCCAGTACTGATTCTACATAATACTGATATTCTGCCCAGTACTGATACTCTACCCAGAACTGATACTCTACCCAGTACTGATCTTACCCAGTACTGATATTCTACCCAGTGCTGATATTCTACCCAGTACTGATTCTACCCAGTACTGATATTCTTCCCAGTATTGATTCTACCCAGTACTGATATTTTACCCAGTACTGATTCTACCCAGTACTGATATTCTACCCAGTACTGATTCTACCCAGAACTGATTCTACCTAGAACTGATTCTACCTAGTACTGATTCTACCCAGAACTGATTCTACCTATTACTGTTTCTACCTAGTACTGATTCTACCCAGTACTGATTTTACCTAGTACTATTTCTACCCGGTATTGATTCTACCTAGTGCTGATACTACCCAGTACTGATATTCTGCCCAGTACTGATTCTACTCAGTACTGATTCTACCCGGTACTGAGTCTACCTAGTACTGATAGTCTACCTAGTACTGATTCTACCCAGTACTGATTCTATCCAGAACTGATTCTATCAGTACTGATATTCTCCCCAGTGCTGATTCTACCCAGTGCTGATTTTTCCCAGTACTGATTCTACCCAGTACTGATTGTACCCAGTGCTGATTCTACCCAGTGCTGATTCTACCCAGTGCTGATATTCTACCCAGTACTGATATTCTACCCAGTACTGATTCTACCCAGTACTGATATTCTACCCAATACTAATTCTACCAAGTACTGATTCTACCCAGTGCTGATTCTACCCAGTACTGATTCTACCTAGTACTGATTCTACCCAGTACTGATTCTACTTATTCTACCTAGTACTAATTCTACCCAGTACTGATTCTATCTATTCTTCCTAGTACTAATTCTACCCAGTACTGATTCTACCTATTCTACCTAGTACTAATTCTACCCAGTACTGATTACCTAGTACTAATTCTACCTGGTACTGGTTCTGCCTAGTACTAATTCTACCTGGTACTGATTCTACCCAGTACTGATATTCTACCATGTACTAATATTCTACCCAGAACTGATTCTACCTAGTACTAATTCTACCCAGTATTAATTCTCCCCAGTACTGATTCTACCCAGTACTGATTCTACCAAGTACTGATATTCTACCAAGAACTGATATTCTACCTAGTACTGATTTCTACCAAGTACTGATTCTACCCAGTACTGATTCTACTAAGTACTGATATTCTACCCAGTACTGATTCTACCCAGAACTGATTCTACCTAGTACTGATTCTACCCAGAACTGATTCTACATAGTAGTGTTTCTATCTAGTACTGAGTCTACCAAGTACTGATATTCTACCAAGAACTGATATTCTACCCAGTACTGATATTCTACCCAGTACTGATTCTACCCAGTACTGATTCTACTTAGTACTGATATTCTACCCAGTACTGATTCTTCCCAGAACTGATTCTACGTAGTACTGATTCTACCCAGAACTGATTCTACCTAGTAGTGTTTCTATCTAGTACTGAGTCTACTCGGTACTGATTCTACCCGGTACTGATTCTACCCAGTGCTGATTCTACCTAATACTGATATTCTACCCAGTACTGATTCTACCCAGTTCTGATTCTACCTAGAACTGATTCTACCTAGTACTAATATTCTACCTAGTACTGATTCTACCCATTCCTGATAGTCTACCCAGTGCTGATTCTACCCAGTGCTGATTCTACCCAGTACTGATTCTACCCAGTACTGATTCTACCCTGTGCTGATTTTACCAAGTGCTGATTCTACCCAATACTGATATTCTACCCAGTGCTGATTCTACCCAGTGCTGATATTCTACCCAGTACTGATATTCTACCTACCCAGTACTGATTCTACCCAGTGCTTTTTCTACCCAGTACTGATTCTACCCAGTGCTGATTCTACCCAGTACTGATTCTACCCAGTGCTGATTTTACCCAGTGCTGATTCTACCCAGTACTGATTTTACCCAGTGCTGATTCTACCTAGTACTGATTATACCCAGTGCTGATACTACCCAAGAAGCCTTCGAGTGTGGTTTGTCTAAGTTGTAAAACCTATTTCACAATCGAAGTAAAATAAAAAAGTTTAATCATCCAACTGAATTGATATCTTCAAATTAAAACAATTTATCCATACATTTTTATCATAGTGAAACTCCTGTTATTTTGTTAATACATTCCGTGGTCGTACAGACACTGCCGATCTGATGTAATCTTATAATGTGTATTACTCACATCTTCCTGAAGAGACCAGTATACCGTCTTACTTTATCACTTACATCCATTGGTATTTTGTAGATTCCAGGCATAAATAAAGCAATAACAAGTTGGTTGCTTTAAAATAGTCCAAATGAGATGTGAGCAAGCTAGTTTAATAGTAATGACGTCGCGCAGAGTAATGGTACTTGGCGTTATGAAACTAATACCCGAAATATATAAAACTGTCCCGAATACTAGATCGTCTTGGAATTATACTTACTATATATCAAAGTAAAGGTCGTTGCGCGATATTTTCAGTTGACAGATATAAACTATGCTATTGATATGATCTATATATTTCAATTTAATAATAAGTCACATTTAACGTCATTTTCCCCGTGCCCCGGCGTAACATTTACCACGGGTTCCGGCCTAAAATGTTATGTTTAAAAACGGCGCGAAAGGACAGATATCAGGTCTATTCACTGGAGAAAGTGACATAATTTCCGGTTACAGACAGGTGTGTTTTATTTCAACAAACTTGACGGCATTTACGGTTGCGGTTCATTACGTATATGCTGAATGTCCAGAAAAACAAACGACTCGCCAATAAAGACATACTGAACAGTCAAGATGAAAAATAATGGTTAGTATTGCATTAAAAATATGTATGTATATGTTCATTGTTTTATTATATGGTACTTGATGACTTTTTTCCTATTGCGATTATGAGATATTACATTTTTAAGGTGTTGTCCGCCAACGTTATTTGAAATAAATAATTGAAACGTATTTGATTAATTTAATTATTTTAGAATAAATCGCGAATTTATACATATCAAAATCATATCATACTAAAGTAAATTTTCAGTGGAACATTGTTATGTGGAATGAAATATATTCACTTTGCTCTGAATGGTTCTGATTTCGTATAAAATGTCCTCTATGATTTGCCGCCCCTTAGCATTTTTAACAAAAAATATCGTCTGTCCTCACATTTTGACCATATTTACCATATTTCTAATACAGAATATTGACTTTTGAAAATTATATTAATGCGAAAATTTAGATTCTGTTAATGTCCCAAAATATTGAAAAATTTCGAAAATAATTTACACCTCGTATCAAGTATTTCAGATGTCCTCTATTAAATATCTACAACGTCAGTTTGACGTTCTTTTAATACAGCGAAAACCTATGGACGCCGCTTGTTATGTACATGGTAGATTCTCATAGTTTACGTAGGTACAGTTATATCATTGGTTTTGATATCTGCAGAAAATCATGATTCAATTGCAATAATTGATATTCCGATATTCGGCTATTTTCTTGTAAAATAAATTATACGAAATACGTGAATAAAAACGTCATATTACATTTTATACAATTTTAACGTAAAAGTCGTGTTACGCTTAGAGGTACCATGACCGTGCGCGGCGTCAGTATAAGTGCAGTTACCTGATACGTAACATCAAATATGCGACCAGTAAACTCGTAAATTTCACGTAAAGAAACTGAACTTAAATAAAATCATTTCGACAGGCAGGGCAGGGCAGGGCAGGGCAGGGCAGGGCAGGGCAGGGCAGGGCAGGGCAGGGCAGGGGCATGGCAGGGCAGGGCAGGGCAGGCAGGGCAGGGCAGGGCAGGGCAGGGCAGGGCAGGGCAGGGCAGGGCAGGGCAGGGCTCATTGATAAATACATATTTTTATGAAATACTTTATTTATTTTTTGTTTCTAACTGCGGTTTAAACACACGACGTCTTATGCCTCAGTCACATTTGATGCGGCGGCCTTGGGGTCTAAAACATCTACAGCCATTAGCAACGGCCTTTGTAGTGATGACGCACGGTCGCCTTAGTGCGTAACTGCGGCGGCCGTACGGCCTTTGTAGTGATGACGCACGGTCGCCTTAGTGCGTAACTGCGGCGGCCGTACGGCCTTTGTAGTGATGACGCACGGTCGCCTTAGTGCGTCACTGCGGCGGCCGTAGGTTTTTCACAAAAACCAAGGCAGACGCAAGGTAGCCGCAAGGCGCCCGCAGGGGAACTATACGGCGACCGTGCGGCCAGACTGAAGCTTCCGCTACATACCTGGAGTATATGAGGAGGGGTTTGCCACACACATCAGGACATTTCACAAGAAAGTTCTACGGCGAACCAAGAACTGAAAAAAGTTATAACTCCGCGCTTTAATCCCACGGCGACTCCTACAGCCTGTAAAAGATAGGGATACGCCCCAAGGCGACCCTGAGGCCACCGCAGATCGTCTGCGGCCGCCGCAGGTATCTGTCGATTTTGAGGGGCTACGGCCGCCGTATCCTAGCCGTAGAGCAAATGTGACTGAGGCATTAGGTGTCAACTGACAATTTAACACTTTTAAAAATTGTAAGCTGGGACGCGGCGCCATTTTAGTTGATGCAAACTGTTGTAACCAAAGGAAACTTTTCACTGTGGTATTTAAAGAAACCACAAAATGTGTTTATTGCATTTGACAAATATCGGCGCTTCGATGAATTCCAACGTTTCAACTTGTAAATACATCTATCATAAATTCCATTAATTGCATGCAGTTAAAGCACGCGCCGAGCTTAGCAAATATATGAACGCCTGGAACAATATTGCTTGTTATCAAGGTTTGGTCGGAATACACGCCTACCAAGGCGTATTGTCCCAAGGTTTGGTTGGAATACACGCCTACCAAGGTGTATTGGCCCAAGATTCTTCACGCTAACACACCCATTCTTATTAAAGAGGCATCACCTTTATGTCCGATATCTTAGGATAAAATATTTAACACTGTTATTTACAGTCAGAATGTGAAGTGTTGATGGTGTCGATTAAATCGCGTCCCGCTCTAAAGGCAACAACAACTATCCTAAATACGATAATTCCAGAGCGAGTTGACGGGAATGAATACGCAGAGACCTGTGAAAAATATCACGGACGAGATTATCGCCACGACCGTCGTGTCGACCTAATCGGCACGACAGAAACATTTTAATTTGCATGGTACATGAGTGTGGAGAAATACCGAATTGAGGGAATTAAGATTATACAAGTCATGACAATAGACGCAACCAAAACATCAACAGACAAGATAGTCTCAGGCATCACAAGAACAGCTTTTAAAAATATATATTTTGATTTCCATGGAAACAATTAGGTTGTGTTGGCAGCACTTTTTAATTAAAAAATGGTTGGTGGTTTATATAACAATGTAGACAAGTCTCAAATTTCGAAATTTATTGAAATGCCTGTGAAAAATCCATTAAATGATTTACGAGCTTTATGTCCCCTTCAACTTGTTAACATCCGGATGGAAACTCGAGCCAGCCTCGAGAGAAGAAGAGAGTAGAGGTAGGAAAAACTGTATAAAGAGAAAGGAAACAGGACAAAACAAGCAACCGCAATCTCTCTCCCTTTCTTTCTCTTTTCTTTCTGTCTCTCTCCTCTCTGTTTTAATCATGTTTATCCAATATCTACCATTGTTTACTATGTAATGCATCCATTACGTATATTTTATAACACTCACGTGTAATACGACCTTGAACGTCTTTGGATGCCGATACACCCGATCTTTGTATTAATTCGCGTATTTATACAACTTCAGAATTTTATTAAACTCGTCCAAGAAAAGTTTTAATAAGTGTGACTTGGCGAGTATAGTGAGAGTTATTGTTTAATAATTGTATAGTTGAATCGATAAATGTGTTTTTAGTTAGAATTATTTTTAGGCCAGACTTACACATCCTGTTGATTATTTGGCCTATGAAATGGATCTGCATATATGTCCTTTTGTAAGTTACTAACTTGATTTTTTATCTGTTAGTAATCTGACACTTGCTGTCAATTCATACAGAATTTATCAAACTCGTCCCGGAAAAGTGCTCGTTTAATAGTAAAATTCTGTATAAAATGACAAGTGCCAGATCCTATAAATCTCAGCCTAATCTTGAAAATGTTAGAAAATGCCCGGATATATGATATCGTACCCCTTGATTATCTGCCGTGACTTACTTCCCTTGTCGAGCACCTGTCATGCCAAAAAGAAACAATATCGGCATTACCGTCGTTCGGATAAAGGCAATAATGGACACGACCGTCGTGCGGATAGACACTTCATTTTTTTTCATATCACATGACAAGATTTCCGGTAATCCGAAACTATCCGGAATTTGTTTCACTAAAACCAATCACGAATATAATTGTTTATAGACGATGTGGCAACGTTAAATGTCGCACCGGCGCTGAATGTCGCAACTAACGTTATATATGTCGCAATACTGACGTTAAATGTTGTAACCAACGCTTAATATCGCAAAATCATCTGCTGCAAAATGTCGCACCTTTAACGCTAGATTTGTATCACCGTTATCTCAGAAACCCAACGCTAAATGTCGCACTGATTTTATCAGCGTAAAACTATGTATAATTATGCAATCTTTATCAAATTCGTTAGTAATCCCCATCCCTGACAATGAAGTTGGTGTGTGTGGGTGGTTGGTTTGGGGGAAGGAACTTGTTATTTTGACTCGCACGACTATTTTCCATAGTTGAGCGCTGGTACATTGGTTATGTCATCGGTTATGTCAGGGGAACCAGGTTGAATCCTTGTTCGCGGCACTTGAAATTGTTTCATGCAAGTGTGAGTAAAACACCGACGTGTTGCCTATCAGTGTTCTATGCTGGTTCTGTTAATGGTTTAGTACAGGTAACTCGAAATATAATCACACATTCATCTTGGGCCAGTGCCTGGGTCTTTCACTCGATAGAATCTGGTATAGACATAACCGACGTTAGGATTTTGAGAATACCATGTAATGTATTTCGTTTTGTTTATATCATTACATGCGTATTTGTGTTTGTTTTGGGTTTAAACGTTGTTTTTTCAACAGTATTTCAGTGGTGTTACGTCGGTCAGTTAACATAAGCGTGTTTCTATAGGCACAGTGTCGTAGGTCAAATCGGTCACGAAGAATATAATGCACACCGCTTTTGGTGAACACCAAACGCCAGATTTGAAGTTCTGCGAGCTAGTTAAACTATTGCGCTCTCCATCATACATGTAGTATAGAGTCGTTAACAAACCACGTAATAGTAAAGGAACATACGACGTATAAACGGACTTTGGTGACGCTTAGTTACTTGCAGATGATATGTCTGGAAATTGTTGTTAAATTTCAAACTAAATTCAATTTTTGCATTGCAGATCAATTATATATTGATTCTTTGGCATGCTTAGACGGTTACATTAAGTTTCTGTTAATAAAGGCCAGGAGGCTGAAAGTTCCCCATTGGAGGAGATCCTGTATTGCATACATCGCTGTTATGAGGGTCTGATAAGGTAAACTGAAGTTAGCTTGACATTCGTCTATCTGTATTTAACTTGAAACTTACCATAACCCTAAACTTCTCAGCCTTCATATTGAAGAGTTACATACTTAAATATCAAAAGACGAACAACGAATATCAGACTAACTTGCAACGGCTGTCTGATAAATTGAACGTGTTCTTGAGTTCCGAATCAGTACTAACTGCTCTACTTTAGTGTTTGTTGTGCCGTAAAACACAAATGAAATTATATTGCTAGTAACATCCCCTTACGATACCAGTAGAGGTTACTGTGTACTGTTATATATACTGGGTGTTTTTATACAGGATGTACTGTTATATATACTGGGTAGTTTCCATATTGACACATGCACCTTGTTAATAAGTATCGTCTTAATTCTCGTATTGCTTTCTTGATTCTCGTATAACTTTCATGATTCTCGTATTGCTCTCTTAATTTTCGTATTGCTTTCTTGATTCTCGTATTGCTTTCTTGATTCTCGTATGGCTTTCATGATTCTCGTATTGCTCTCTTAGTTTTCGTATTTCTTTCTTGATTCTCGTATCTCTTAATTTTCGTATTGCTTTCTTGATTCTCGTATGACTTTCTTGATTCTCGTATTGCTTTCTTGATACTCGTATTGCTTTCTTGATTCTCCTCGTATTGCTTTCTTGATTCTCATATGACTTTCATGATTCTCGTATTGCTCACTTAACTCTGACACACCAACGGAGAAAATGTATTTAGAATGAATCAGGAACAAGGTAACTAAGTCTATATTATGTGTACATATGTAAACATATGTCTTCTATACACATGTATGTTATAGATATATGGCATTTCTTGCAAATGTATGAACAAAAATTAAAGTGATATTTTTTTTCTTTTGTTCCAGCTGAAGAACAAACAAACAAACGACAGAAACGTTTATGTTAGCCTGAAGCTGAACATATAATAAATCTACGTTTGAAAACAAATATTAAACGCATTACATAGTGTATAGTGTATAGTGTATAGTGCATTTACATCATATGTTTATTTGACCTGACGTGAAACGACTGTCGGTCAAGTGCCGGTGTTATTACTAAACCGTATCCATCTGTCCGGTAAATACAATATAGGGCTTGCAAATACACCGTCAGCTTGTCTAATAAAATTGACGGCACTCAAACAAATATAGAAAGCTGTATGGATCACATCCCTTTTTTATTGACAGTCTGTGTCGGGTCAATGGATACACGCGTATATGTGTTATGCGAGATTATTGCACTTTAACAGTTTTACCAGAATTATAAACAAAGGAGTGATATTTACAAGTGGTGAAACACATATGTAAATGTTATAAAGACGTTAAAAAAATATGTTAAAAAAATATCTTGATTTAATAAGGATCGATCATATATGAAACACATTTATTGACCATTTGGAATAAGAAAATGTGCATCATTTTCTTTATATTTGTATTCATGTAATCCATTTGTAATTGCATAAGTTCATGTTATACTGTTTTTATCTTATATGTATGTAAATATGTAATTTATATGGTCAACGAACCGAAAATACGGTTACACTGCCGACCTTAAACTGTTTATGGAATATTCATGTTCAATACAACATAATATACAACATATCAGTAATAATTGACTACATACGGTATCATGTAATATGGTACGGTCTCATCTTTTAACATCGTTTCGTTTTTTCCCCCAAAGTTGTTTGGCCAATATTGCGATGTTTCGATGAATACAACATCTACGTAAACCTGGCATAATCAAGTGTGTAAGACCAACTTATCAGACGGTAATATGCCAATATAATCCCTTTTAGAGGCATTACATCTTGCGAAACTGTTAAACTTCAAGATGTTACATCTGTACATCGAGTGAACTAAAAATTTTGTATATACCTATTTAAACGTATGTGTACAAGGAGCTTGCTTGACTTACACATTTAGTTTCACAAAGGTTTTGAAGTCGGTCCGTTTCTCCATCAAGATCATCATTTTCATACTTATTCTTAAATGCAAGTAGACGTTTTGCTGAATAGTTAAACGCTAATGCAATCTGTTGGACAGTATTAAACATATTACGTACGCATTTTCTGATATCAGCTAAAAAATCAAAATAATGTGGACCCAGCTGCGTACTTGCGTAAAGGCAGGTACGCGCCTGATTTGGTATTAAACAGAGTGGAATATGACTTTAATACAAGTCAAATACAACCACCTTTTGTCATAGTACACGAACAACGTGGTGAGAGTGTCGATCTGGCGTCATCGAAACGAAATATACTGTTTTAATTTTAAGAGTTAGTTATCTGCGGCGCTTTCTTTTCTAAATGAGTAACGTCTTGGCCATTTATTCTTTGAAAACAATTAACTGTACTCGGAAAATGTTTCTAAATGGTTGATTCAAATAATGGATCTACCTTTGCGTTTCCCTTAGTTTAAGAAAAAGCAAACATCGAAGATAATCAAGAAAATATTATTTTCCCTACTGGGCATCAAACGCATCCATTCATGTATGGCATGCAGTTGACGAAATCCCTCATATATTGTCGCACACATGAATTTCATAACATAGCGGTTTTTAACGGGCGAATCAAGAGTAATTCGAAAATAATTGGTGGTGAAAACAGTACTGACAGTTAAATTCATGAAAACACAGCGTGATATCATAGAAAAAAGTTCAAAAGAATGTGCCATTTAGTGAACATGTATTTCGGCACATGTAAACACACTTGGTTTTCTTGAATTGCGTCTTTTATGGTGATAGCTGCAAGGTAGGAATGAACTACTGATGGAAGACAATATACTTAAAATATATTAAATAAATTACCGTGTTTTTCTGTGCATTTACGTTACTTTTACAAACAAACATTCGCCATTTTTTACGCGTCCGCTCATTTTTACCGCCTAAGAACGCATACCCTCAAAATACGTTCGCACCCCTGACAACGTGATCTCATTTTGATCTTCGCATTAGCTGATAAATGAGCATGAATGAATCAACGAGTTTATAATCTGACCAAGTAAAACACAATAGAAGTTTTCTTTTTATAAATAAACAATTTCATGATTTACTAAAAGACAAAGACGATCCGCGTGCAATTCATATCCCGACAAGGTCACCATATAGTATCGTGCGATTTTCGGGAACAACTCTTTATAAAAGGGGGAACAAAGACTAAGTTCGACACAAATATATCAATTTACATATTTAATTAACAATAAAAGTAATAATGAACACTGCACAGTTTATACATAAATTCTTAAATAACAACAACCAGATTTCTGCTCAATAACCAGACCATGCTGCAACTAAATTATGTGGTTTAGTTTTAAACAATAACTTTTGGTGTTACGGGCTTTTATCAATAACGTACACGTATAGTATTAAATAAATGGTTGAACATACATGTATTTAATTATCAAAAACAATATACCTAATATCAGTTTAACAAGTCTAAAGTGTTGCTGTGCGGTCGGCTGTTACATAAATATTTGTACAAGGGTGAAATGAATGATATTTTCAGTTATTCTTGCAATTTTCCTTAATGAATCAACACGAGTTACTGGTACGTGTTTGTATAGACATGAGATAAAAAAAAATGTTTCCTGAGAGTATCATTAAAGGGTGAAAACATTAATTAACAAGAAAGAAATACGACACTAAAATGTCGAATATTATTCTGATTGCATGCGGACTACCACAGACCTAAGTCTGGGCGGGGTTAGGAGCTCACCACCCCTGTATGAAACTGGACAGACACGCTACCATCTGAACCAACTGGGCCCGGCTGAAGACGCCGTACCTACTTAAATATTAACATTAACACCATGCCTAACCCACATCGGTTACAGCCAACTACCACGACTGCCCCCCCCCCCCCCCCGCCTCTCTCCCCCAAAAAATACAAATAGACCCACCAAGGTAGTATGACCCGATGCTGTCGAGTTATAGACTCAAGTATAAAATATCTCTAAATTGTAATATGAAAGTTGGACTTTATCTTATTTAACTGTGAAAGAAATCTACAGAGGTATCTCTATAACCAGGCGAGGATTCGAACTTACGACTCATGGACTTATGTCAGACGCACGACCTGAACTAACCGGTCCCGGCCACAGGTGCTGCACCTACTCTGATATTAACATTAACTCCATGATAATCTGCATCGGTTACAGCCAACTATCACAAAAAATGTCTCAAAACAAATATAGACTGAAGGTAGCTTGGCTCGAGGCTGTCTAAGGCGAACCCTAGAACGTTATACAGGTCTTACTTGTAATATAAGAGTTAGACTTAAACACAGAAAAAGAAGTCGCATCATTAAGATGTTACACTTGTTTATTTACAGCAACATTAACATACTTAATATATGTCAAGGGATACCGCACCATCTCACATTCGTATATTAACAAAAGCAATGTTAAAGCATCACACGAGTTTATAAAAAGGTCGCACCATCTCAGGTGTCTCATCTCTTTAATATTAAAGGTCAAATATTAATATGGAATGGAGCTTGAAAAGGTCGCACCATTTCAGGTGTCTCACCTATTTAGTATTAAAGGTCAAATATTAATATGGAATGGAGCTTGAAAAAGACCGCACCATTTCAGGTGTGTCACCTATTTAATATTAAAGGTCAACTATTAATATCTAAGTATATTGTATATGGGCTGAATGTAGAATCGAGCAAATGTTAACAAAATCAACTATGCAAAACAGATCATATGATATATACATAAACACTCATCCCACTCATCTTAACGATAACAAAACACCCTGCTATAATTACCACAGAAATATAGTATTACCAAAATTCACAAGTCAATTAACACAATCAATGACCACCAAATCAAAATACATAAAACAATTCTTCTAAAAAAATGACCTGACCCCAAAATAAATCATTTAATGATTAAAAAAACCCTATCTAAAATAAATAAAACAATATCCGAATTTCGGACTCGCCATCTTGATTCTCTACTGCATCTTCGAATTCCAAAAGAAAATACAGCTCGAAAAACTCGTTAATTTGTATGAACATAACCATATGTTGACCAAATAAACATTAAAGTAAAATAAAACTATTTAAAATAACATATTTCCCCACCCCCGCCCGAGCCTGAATTCCAGACCCTTCTACACCATGACTGACCTGTTCGAATGCACTGGAAAAAATAACGCCAGCGTTTCCCCTCTTTCGCTTAAATACCCCACGGACGTATCCGAAACAAGACAAAGTTACAAAATACTAACAATTTTTAACATTCTAATTTTACACAAGTTACTAATATTATTAAACACTCGTTCACAGGAATATTCAATAAAATGAAACAGTTTCACAATTATTTTAAATACATCGTTAAAATTCGGACCTTTCAAACATCGGCACTGTCCGTAACTATAGTTGGAAGCTGAACATCATCTATGACAGTTACAATTTATGATGTACAACCATTATTGAAGCTGTGAAGGTCAAACTAGCCAAAGAGAAGTTCATACAATATCAGCGGAGTTTCCTTATTTGATATTTTTTTCAGGTTTACATGCACTATACATGTAACTGTCTTATTAGAATCACTGGAAAAATATCGCGCACGAAATATCACCTGTTGACTATTGTATTGACCAAGTATCGTACGGGTAGTCAAATCAAGTCAAGTCAAAAGTCGATTTAAGTCAAGTCAAATCAAGTCAAATATTTCAATTTGGTCTCATCGCTTGCACAGCATAATTGAAAACTATTTATATATAATCGTTTTAAAAACGTGTTTAACGCTTAACTTTATGTTTTACAATGGATCATCTACTAGTATTTGAGTTATATACATAACAAATAAGTATGAAAACACTGTGTTTAACGCTTAACTTTATATTTTACAATGGATCATCTACTAGTATTTGAGTTATATATATAACAAAGAAGTACGAAAACACTGTGTTTAACGCTTAACTTTATATTTTACAATAGATCATCTACTAGTATTTGAGTTATATACATAACAAAGAAGTATGATAACACTGTGTTTAACGCTTAACTTTATATTTTACAATGGATTATCTATTGGAGTTATATACATAACAAAGAAGTATGGAAACACTGTGTTTAACGCTTAACTTTATGTTTTACAATGGATTATCTATTTGAGTTATATACATAACAAAGAAGTATGAAAACTTATACATAACAAAGAAGTATGGAAACACTGTGTTTAACGCTTAACTTTATGTTTTATAATGGATTATCTATTTGAGTTATATACATAACAAAGAAGTATGGAAACACTGTGTTTAACGCTTAACTTGATATTTTTACAATGGATCATCTATTTGAGTTATATACATAACAAAGAAGTATGGAAACACTGTGTTTAACGCTTAACTTTATGTTTTACAATGGATTATCTATTTGAGTTATATACATAACAAAGAAGTATGGAAACACTGTGTTTAACGCTTAACTTGATATTTTTACAATGGATCATCTATTTGAGTTATATACATAACAAAGAAGTATGGAAACACTGTGTTATCGCTTAACTTTATGTTTTACAATGGATCATCTATTTGAGTTATATACATAACAAAGAAGTATGAAAACACTGTGTTTAACGCTTAACTTTATGTTTTACAAGGGATCATCTATTTGAGTTATATACATAACAAAGAAGTATGATAACACTGTGTTTAACGCTTAACTTGATATTTTACAATGGGTCATCTATTTGAGTTATATACATAACAAAGAAGTATGGAAACACTGTGTTTAACGCTTAACTTGATATTTTACAATGGGTCATCTATTTGAGTTATATACATAACAAAGAAGTATGGAAACACTGTGTTTAACGCTTAACTTTATGTTTTACAATGGATCATCTATTTGAGTTATATACATAACAAAGAAGTATGGAAACACTGTGTTTAACGCTTAACTTTATGTTTTACAATGGGTCATCTATTTGAGTTATATACATAACAAAGAAGTTTGGAAACACTGTGTTTAACGCTTAACTTTATGTTTTACAATGGGTCATCTATTTGAGTTATATACATAACAAAGAAGTATGGAAACACTGTGTTTAACGCTTAACTTTTTGTTTTACAATGGATCATCTATTTGAGTTATATACATAACAAAGAAGTACGGAAACACTGTGTTTAACGCTTAACTTTATGTTTTACAAGGGATCATCTATTTGAGTTATATACATAACAAAGAAGTATGATAACACTGTGTTTAACGCTTAACTTTATGTTTTACAATGGATCATCTATTTGAGTTATATACATAACAAAGAAGTATGGAAACACTGTGTTTAACGCTTAACTTTATGTTTTACAATGGATCATCTATTTGAGTTATATACATAACAAAGAAGTATGGAAACACTGTGTTTAACGCTTAACTTTATGTTTTACAATGGATCATCTATTTGAGTTATATACATAACAAAGAAGTATGGAAACACTGTGTTTAACGCTTAACTTTATGTTTTACAAGGGATCATCTATTTGAGTTATATACATAACAAAGAAGTATGATAACACTGTGTTTAACGCTTAACTTTATGTTTTACAATGGATCATCTATTTGAGTTATATACATAACAAAGAAGTATGATAACACTGTGTTTAACGCTTAACTTTATGTTTTACAATGGATCATCTATTTGAGTTATATACATTACAAAGAAGTATGGAAACACTGTGTTTAACGCTTAACTTTATGTTTTACAATGGATCATCTATTTGAGTTATATACATTACAAAGAAGTATGGAAACACTGTGTTTAACGCTTAACTTGATATTTTACAATGGGTCATCTATTTGAGTTATATACATAACAAAGAAGTATGGAAACACTGTGTTTAACGCTTAACTTGATATTTTACAATAGATCATCTATTTGAGTTATATACATAACAAAGAAGTATGATAACACTGTGTTTAACGTTTAACTTGATATTTTACAATGGGTCATCTATTTGAGTTATATACATAACAAAGAAGTATGATAACACTGTGTTTAACGTTTAACTTGATATTTTACAATGGGTCATCTATTTGAGTTATATACATAACAAAGAAGTATGGAAACACTGTGTTATCGCTTAACTTTATGTTTTACAATGGATCATCTATTTGAGTTATATACATAACAAAGAAGTATGGACACACTGTGTTTAACGCTTAACTTTATGTTTTACAATGGATCATCTATTTGAGTTATATACATAACAAAGAAGTATGAAAACACTGTGCATCTTGTTCAAATCCGAGTGATGATGTAATTCTTGAATATGTGCCTGGTTTGGTCATTATAATTTCAAAACTAAATGTGTCGGCCTGATACATAACGTTTGATGTCAGCTGTTCACAGATGTAATATATTGTTCCCAATTTGAGTAACTGGCATTAAGAACGTGCTATCATCCATTATAAAGGTATTTTATATCCATAATTGCACATATAAAGTCAATATCCGTGCACATAAAACATATACAATTAAAGGCAAAATGGTCCACAAGATGCCTTTACATTGTTAACTAAGTTACATTTTATAACCCATCATCAACAGATTCAATAAATCAGAGTCTGTCATTTGCGTTATGTGCTTCGAAGAGACACAGATGTAGATGTGTATCTCATTTACCATTATTAACAAAATGTACTCCTAAATATCTGTGTCTAAATACCATACTACCAATGTAAGACCAATGTAAGACCAATGTAAGACCAATGTAAGACACTTAATAACAAAGTTAGACACTCAAAAACAACGTAAGACATTCAATAACAAAGTTAGACACTCAATACCAATGTAAGACACTCAATAACAAAGTTAGACACTCAATACCAATGTAAGACACAATATCAATGTGAAACACTCAATAACAATATAAGACACTCAATAACAAAGTTAGACACTCAATACCAATGTAAGACATAATATCAATGTGAGACACTCAATAACAACGCAAGACTCACAATACAAAAAATTCTCTTGATTAACAATAGAAGGAAATAAAGATAGTCATTCATTCATTCATAATTCATTCATTCATTCATCCACCATTCATTCATTCATTCATTCATTTATTCATTCTTCATTCAATTATTCATTTATTTATCCATTCATTAAATAACAACGTAAGACACTCAATAGTGATATAAGATACTCAATACCAAAAGTTCCTCTTGATTAAATGCTTAATTCTCAATTTTAAATGTTCAATTGAATATGCTTAATGTTTAATTCTTTATTCCTATTTCTTAATTCTAAATGATTAGTTCAAAAGCATTTATAGCAAATGCCTGATCCTAAATACTTGATTATCATTTGCATACAATTTGTAAACTGTTTTATTCTTATTTTCTAATGTTTAGTTCTAAAAGATAAATTCTTCTTATCAAATAAATGATTAATGATTTATTTATATCAATATATTTTCAATAGAAAACATCTTAGTTCTTAATTCGTAATGTATAATTTTTATGTCAATTGCTATTGCTGTCTTGCGAACAAAAATAGAACTTGCTAAATTACATATTACATATTAAGATTTAAAGTTAAACAGTTATAATCAACACATATACATTTTCTATTTAAAATACAGTAAAAAGAAATATAGACTTAATCATTTGGCATGAAGAATAAATCATTTAAAACTAAGAAATAGAAATTAATAATAAAATATTATACAACTTGCATATTTATATTCGATCCTCCGCCACGGCTATGTGTGGTGTCCTCCGCCACGGCTATGTGCGATGTCCTCTGCCACGGCTATGTGTGGTGTCCTCACGGCTATGTGTGGTGTCCTCCGCCATAATACATAATGCTAGTACAACTCTTTAAAAAACGCTATTTTTATATGTGCAAAATAGCTAAGATTTGTCAGCAAAAAAAGAATCGAGATGAACGAAAAATATGTCTCCAACATGACAAACTAAAATTTATAAAACACATTATTGATTGATATATTGATTGAATATTTGGCGATTTTCATGTCATCGAGGGCTAACAAAGGATCAGACGACCTAACCACTCTTGCATGGGATCCTGGAAGTTTAACCAGTACTCGAGTACACCCATCTCCGCAAGTAGCTGTTAACTTTCTCACTTGAATCAGCGGTGAGAGAGGAATGACAATGAGATGCAATGTCGTATATCGATCATCGCGGAGACTGTTGCCGGCAGGGGATTCGAACTCACGACCCTGGAATAAAAGACATATTTTTCGTTCATCTCGATTCTTTTTTTGCTGACAAATCCTAGCTATTTTGCACATATAAAAATAGCGTTTTTTAAAGAGTTGTACTAGCATTATGTATCTACTATAACAATGGATAGCCTGAACATTATGGAAAGCCAACAGGGTCAAAATTCTTCTGGGTAAATGCTTACTGCAAAATTACAAATGTCCAATTGACTATGTCCTTAATGTCAAATGCCTGATTTTTAATGATTGGTTATCATTTGTATACAAGTTAGTTATGTATTTTACTTCGATTGTAAAACAAGTTCTTACAACTTAAGCAAATCACGCTTGAAGTCTTCCTGGTTAGAACCAGTACAAAGCGTATGCGAAAAAGTGTCTTGCTCCAGGACACTGCACATAGCCATGGCGGAGGACACCACACATAGCCGTGGCGGAGGACATCGCACATAGCCGTGGCGGAGGACACCGCACATATCCGTGGCAGAGGACACCACACATAGCCGTGGCGGAGGACACCACACATAGCCGTGGCGGAGGATCGAATATAAATATGCAAGTTGTATAATATTTTATTATTAATTTCTATTTCTTAGTTTTAAATGATTTATTCTTCATGCCAAATGATTAAGTCTATATTTCTTTTTACTGTATTTTAAATAGAAAATGTATATGTGTTGATTATAACTGTTTAACTTTAAATCTTAATATGTAATATGTAATTTAGCAAGTTCTATTTTTGTTCGCAAGACAGCAATAGCAATTGACATAAAAATTATACATTACGAATTAAGAACTAAGATGTTTTCTATTGAAAATATATTGATATAAATAAATCATTAATCATTTATTTGATAAGAAGAATTTATCTTTTAGAACTAAACATTAGAAAATAAGAATAAAACAGTTTACAAATTGTATGCAAATGATAATCAAGTATTTAGGATCAGGCATTTGCTATAAATGCTTTTGAACTAATCATTTAGAATTAAGAAATAGGAATAAAGAATTAAACATTAAGCATATTCAATTGAACATTTAAAATTGAGAATTAAGCATTTAATCAAGAGGAACTTTTGGTATTGAGTATCTTATATCTTCCACTAGACCACCACTGCAGAATGCCTTATCTACATGAAACATTATACTAGTTATATTTAGTTGTAAGGAACACGTGGTGTTACCATGATTAAATTTTGTAATTGTCATTAATTGATCTATCAAATCTTTCACCAGCAGAGTTCGATCAGTTTAGTTTATTGTCATGTCATACGCAAATGGATTGGGTCATCAGTTCTATCAACATCAGTTACAACCCTGTTCTAAGTAGAGTAAGTGTTTTGTGTTAAATATAGGGCTCGGATAAAGTGGTAGTATAACTTTATATCAATTAAAATCATAAGATGAAAGCTAAAATAATCATAAAAACTGCTTGTTTCTGCAAACAAATATAATAATTTGCTTGTTCATATAAAAAATAATGTTATTTGAATCCTGAATTTTTGACAAAAATATTGATGAATTTAGGTCTTTGTTAGTTAACCATCCAGGCTTACTGGAAAGAGTGGTTAGGTTAACTGGCCATCTAGCAGATCTCGACGGCATAATAATGAGTCGATCTATTCAAACACATCTTCTTGTG